>BMAC01000740.1:678657-767180 GCA_014905375.1 Phtheirospermum japonicum
TGTGGGGGGGGTTTCCTCTTGAAGAGCCACAATCTCCTCCACCAACACATGAGGTGTTTCCACCCTTATCGTCCAAGGAGTTTGAGCTGGTTACGAAAATTGACGGCATTGAAGGCTCAAATCGCTCAAATGTCTAGCCGGGACCGACTCCTCCTTGTGTGGGACCCGATTGTCCTACTCCACCGCCGCCTCACGATCCTCTTGTTACTTATCTCATCGACCCCCTACCTTCGCCTACTTTTTTCGGTCCCGTTCCTTGAAAAGTGTGGGGTGGTTGATTCGGTTATCTCACCGACGGAGGAGGCCGTGGTTTCGGTTCCGAGTGTTTTTACCCCTCTTGACCCCTTACCTTTCACTTCGACACAATCTTGCGAAGAGTGGGTGTATATGGACTTCATCAAGGCCACGATCGAACGAGTTTGTTTGGAAGAGAGGAGCATTGAGGAGGAGGTTGGCCCGGATGTCGATATAGAAGGGATGTTGTGAGGATGAGCCCCTTGTTCTACTTGATGAGTCCGTTGTGCCTCTATGTGACCCCGATTTGTGTGTCAAATGATTCTCGGTGTGTCGTTGAGGGCAACGACGACTTTTTAGAGGGGGAGGTGGGGGTTATTGGTGATATGATTGGAGAATTTGAAGATTCGCTTGGGGTGGAGATTGTTGATGATGGGATTGGAAAGCTTGATGATTATCTTGAGGAGGAAGAGGTGAGCAAGCCAATTATCATCTTTGAAAACTCGGATCGAGAGAAGGAAGAGAGGTTGGTTGACGTGCTTAAAATTCTTAAGGGGGATATTGGTTGGAGACCGGGAGTTAGCCCCCGTATGGAGATAGTGAAAATCGGGATTTGGAGGTTGTTATTGGAGGGCTTGATGTTTGTGATTTCTAAAAGCGAGTGGGTGAAACCCATTGACTTGGTGCCCAAGACGAGCGGCTTGTTAGCTCTTGAGGATGAAAGAAGGGAGGATTGTTGGCCATGAGGGCTACGACGAGATGGAGGACGTTGATCGATTCTAAGAAGTTTAAATGCGGCTACCAAGAGAGATCATTTCCCTCCCTCGTTTGTCGATCAAAGGTTGAAGAAGCTAGCCGGCCATTACTCCTATCGTTTCTTTGATGAGTCTTCGGGTCACTTTAAAATCACCATCCCACCCGAGGACCTAGCCGAGATGAGATTCCATTGCCCGTTTGGAACGTTTGCTTTTTGGCGGATCTTATATGAGCTATGCAATGCGCCAAGGACGTTCCAAAGAGTGGATCCTCCCGACAAGGAGGAGATTGTGTTGGTGGACCCTCCCGTTATCTTCCCACCTTGATCAAAAGGGAGTACGTCAAGCTAGTGACGTAAAACAAGCGCTTCTTGGGAGGCAACCCAAGTTCTTTCCATTTCTTTCTTCCTTTCTTTCTTTTATTGAAAAATCCAAAAACATTCAAAAATTCAAAAATCCAAAAACATTTGAAAAATTGAAAAACAAGAAAAAATATATATTTTGTTGAGTTCATGTACATATTTCCTTGTGTTTTTGATTTCGTGTGATTTTCTTTTCTAGGTTTTGTTTTTCGACTCCAACCATTGGGCGATTTGATAAGATTGATAGCGTTCGTGGAGCCGGGAGAAACTAGCCATGCTCATTTTTTGCTTGGATTGCTTAGATGCCTAGGTGGACCCCACCGAGCTCGACCTAAACTCGCTCGGTTGAGGAAGTTTCTATTCACCCTCCTTTTACTTGATTTTCATTAAAATGCGGGTAATGCATGGTTTAAGTGTGGGGTGGGTAGGTGGTTAGGGTCCGGGTTCTTCATAAAGCATGTTTTGTTGTTCTTAACTCGAGCCTTGGCGAAGTGACGCATTCTTGGCGAAGTGACGCTTACTATTTGCGCTTTTATATGGTTGAGTCGATTTTTGTGTCTTTTGTGTCGTTATTACATTGTTGAACAACTCACGTGCTTGGAAGTTTGAATAGTTTACTTGTCGGGTTTTTGCATGTTTATGGCCTCTTGTGTGAAGGGTTGAATTTTTGTGCTTCGTCCAAACCCGCCTATATATATATAATCAACATTTTCTCGTGAAAAGATTGCAAAGCTCTAAAAAGCTCTTTTGATTTTGCTCCCAAATTCGGTGCAAACTAGTGAGTAGCCTTGTGTGATTTATCGGCTTGCTTGCATTTTTATGGAAATTGCATTGAGGAGGTTTGATTTTGCTCGTACATGATTGAATTCGAAAATGACCTCGAGGCACATATATCACCCTTGTTCTAAATGAAAATTTTAAATATCAAAACCCAAGAATTAAACCAAACCTCCAATTAATTGAAACCATTTAACCCAATTAAACATAAAATTACAAGAAATAAGAAAAACAACAAAACTAGAAAAACCACATAAAAACTTAATAAAATTATAGTAAAAACTACTAAAATCAACATAAAACTCTAACTAGAAATACTAGGAAAAACACAACAATTACAGGCAAAACACTCATCAATAGAAACGAGGTATCCGTGGTTGGCTTCGACATTGTCGTTCAGCCTAGCGAGATATTGGTTAGTTGTGGCCATGTTGGCGTCCAATATCTCCAGGGAACCTCGAAACGTCCTGGCTTCCTCACGTACCTCCCACACATCCTGGCGAGCTTCCCGAGCGTACTCTTCTTTATTGAGGCTCAGTTGCCTCATTTGATCCATCATGCTTGCTTGGAAGTCCTAATGCTGCCTCCACTATTCATCAGAGTAGTAGTGATGACTACTCCCTCCATTCGCGTAGGTACTACTACCGTTGTAGTACCCTTTATCGTAGCCGCGATACTCAAGACCTTCCCCATAGTCCCCGTGCACGTACCCTTGGAAACCCGTGTTTCCATCATTGTCGTCCTCCTTGTCGTCGTCCTCATCCTCTTCTCCATCCTCATCATCATTATAATTCTCGTCCTCATCGGTGTCCTCGACAGCTTTGGCCCTTTTCTTATCCGAGGGCATCATGAAAGTCAGAATGGAAATATTCTGACCGTTGAATGTACGACTTTGAACCATCATTGCCACACTCGGATAGATAATCTCGTCTACGTAAGGGTCGTAGTTGTGATACTTGGCGAGCTTGGTGACGAACGTGCCTGATTCAAGCTTTTGTGTTGCCTACTTATGAAAATTTATCAAAATATCAATAGCTTGCCCGCAAGAGAACGGGGTCGCGCGTAGTTTGGCAACTTGACTCGAGTCGTCTTGGTTGATTATTTTGATTATCTAGAAATTTAAAACACATGAACTATAATTAAAACTAAGTATTCTACTTCAGCAACTCAAACATATAAACTAGAGAAATTGTTCTAAGAACTCAAGCAAGATTAACTAGCGTAAAATCAAGCAATTATCAAAAACGCAATGCAACGAAACGAATTAACTAACAAGAATAAGAATCAAGCATTAATTAAACTAAAGATTACGAATTCAATTCCAAAAGTATCTAGGGTTCTAAGCATAAACAAATTCAAAAGCAATTATTGAAAAACAACAATTTAATTGCATAAATTAAACTACAAAAACGAATTAAAGGTTTAGAGTACTTATTAAAGTAGAAAGCGTAGTAAATTATCCAGCTAATCCGGAGAGTTGGTTGATCTCGGTCGAAGAATGGATCACGAAGGACGGCTGGAGCTTGGCAATCCTCGAATCTTCGATCTTGATCAATTGTTGTTATCGGGATTTGGACGGTGTTGTTATTGAGCCAAAAGATCAAGTCTTCAGCGTATGGGTGGAAGGTGTATTCTTTTGGGACGGACTTAGAAGGGTTTATATATATTTCCCTTGACTTGGAGCATAAGAAACCCTAAAATCCCGATTCTGGGCCATCGCGTCGACGGTGCATCGACTGACGCGTGCTGGTGCTCGGCGTCGGTGCGTCCTGGGCGTGCGCGTCAGCTGGGCAGGTGCGTTGACTGGGTGGGTCGACATCGATGCTTCAGCAAGTTGCGTCGGCGGTGCGTCGACATCGGCGCGTCGACATCGACGCTTCAGCAAGTTCGTCGACGCTGCGTCGACTGACGCGGATCATGGCTCGCGTCGACGGCGTCGCGTCAGTCGATGCGGCTGCGCGTCTGCCTCCGTCTCTTTCTATCTTTTGCTACTCGTTTCGCCGGAAAGCTCGTTCTCCTATTCTTGAACATCGAACTTCGTCTATTACGCGCTGAACTCTTCCGGTTACTTAGCTGTAAGGTGAAAACAATGAAATATCACCTATTTGCATCAATTACGATCAAAAACACGGTAAAATAAGCCAGAACTATAAAAATACGGAATTATGCTTAAATCGTCCAACTTATACCAAAAATAAATAGAAAAACAAGCTAAAATACTACTGAAAATAAGGACAAATACGTGCTAATCAACTACCCCACGCTTAATTGGTTTGTTTGTCCTCGAACAAACGATAGATTCAAAGTATAGCAAGAAATGAAAATCAGTCTAAGCAATGAGTCGTGCTATGCTACTTAAATAATTTTGAAAATATAGGTACATGCAATGCAACTTCAAACACTCCACTTGTATTACATTTTCGCTTCAAGATCTAATTCATGCATCCTCACAAAAAGGAAATATATAGGGGTATACGCTCAAAGCACTCGAGTATTTTCTGCATAAGACGTGTATACACTCAAATCATACAAATACAAGCACAATAAACAAGCACCGAAAATCAATCTCTTTTCAATCGCAAATTAAGTGTGTTGTCGAATAAAGAATCGAAAAAGGTCTTTTCGGGTTGTAATGTAAGGCTTTTTGGACGGGTATGGAATATAAGTCGTGTGGCTAACTCACGATCTAACGTGATCAATAACTCACCAAACCTATTCTAATCAAGAAGCAATACGCTTCACCTCATACAAAAATAAAAACCTCACTAAACGCACATTACGTAGCCTTTAAACATAGGCTATTTCTCAACTCTTTACTCTAAACCGGCTTGAAGCTCAAACCACATAATCACAATTGAAGCTCATAACTAGCTTCTTACACAACTCATGCCTTCTAAACAATAGGCTCATAAAATAAAATAAATAATAGACACAAGCCTTCATTAGCGCGTAAGCAATGACTAACACAATTCACCATCCTTCTTATTTTCTTTTTCTTCTTATTTTTTTATCCCCCCTAATTCTGTTTTATGGGCCTTTCTTTTTTTCTTTTTATTGAAGGATGGTGATCCTTTATTACAAAAAATTCATAAATCCCTTATAAAAACCCCAAAACACTAATAACCAATAAAATTTTCTAACTCCTACCCCACGCTTTTAATGGGTTGTAGGGGTTGACTCAAAAATCACTCATGGCTAATGGAAATGGATTATTTGGCTATGATTGGCTCATTCGGAATTTATAGTGGCTAAAATTTATGGATATGGCCGTAATAGGGTTTTATTTGTGCCTTAAACTCATTTTCCAAGTCAACTACACACAGCGGTTTCAAAGAGATCTCAAATCAAAACTCATTCAAGTACATGCAAAGATGATAAACACTCAAGCTACTCACTGGCTTTTTGCATGAAAAAGTTTTGAATTGACACTGCTTTTAAAGTTTTGCGAAATCAATTGCATCCAAGTACCATTCTACAATATATAAATAATAATTTTGAAAAATTTATGCACTTATGCACGCTCAAAGACAACAACATCAAGTCATATATAGCTAACTTCAACAGGCATGCCATACAAACACAATTTAGCGCAGAAATAGCAAACAATCACGTAAAAATTTAAAAATTACACACAAAATTCAATCATACTCAACCATCCATTAACCATCCCCCCCCTCTTAAAAATTCGGCAATCCCCTGATTTCCATAAATATAAAGAAAAACAAATCAAAAGAGGAAAGGAGTGGAAAAACGCCCCTGAAAATTGATGGTCGAATTTCTCCAATTGAAGTCGTGCAATTGGACGTTGTCTAGAGTCACGTGATTGGATTTGTCCTTGAAAAAACCTATTAAAAACAAACAAACAAACAAAACGAACTACGAATGCGATCAATTGCTATGTGCAACTGCCCGGTGGCACATTTTCTTGGGATTTAAAATGGCCGGATTGCGGCTCAACGTCGTAAGTGGCTGGATTGCAGCTCGTCGTTATCCATGATTGCTGCGGCTAATGGTAGGTTCAGTGGTTGATCATCATTGTTAACGCCTCGAGTGGAACTAGCGGTAAGGCCTTGCGGTAGCGAGCTACTGCTATAACCGTTAGTTGTCCAGAATAAGCGATTCTATCGTATTTTCTGCACATCAATACACACATAAACGTACCACAACAATTGACACAATATAAAAACAGAAATAAAATAAAGAAAATAAGGAAAAGAAAATGAAAACTAAACCATCGCTTGGGTTGATTCCAAGAAGCGCAACATTTAACGTCCTATGCTCGACGTGATTCTATGCGATCAATTTTTAGCCCAAGGGAGCCCCACTAATTCTTCTTTATCACGATCGCAATTCAGCCCATGTTCCTTGTAGAAAGGTTTGATTCGATGCTTATGGACTTGGAATCTCGACTTCTTACTCTCATCGTATAGAGTGGCAACTCCGTACTCGTCCATTTCCGTTGCCACTCCATTCGGCTTTGAAATTGGTCGGTTCAAATTTACGTTTGAAATTATAGAGAACTAGTTTACCAACCTTGAACTCTGCATCATGAAACTTCATATTAAAAACTTTATTCGACTCCTTTTTCTTTGTCGTCCAATCCTTACGAAACGCCTCTCCCCTGTCCAAGTGATTCTTACCATCCTCATCATCAAACTCGTTCATAGTGCTAATGCTTAGGAGTTCACTCACACAAGAACCTACTAAATCAACAACAGAACATTCGTCTTTCACGAACGATGTAGGAGTGTCGTCGATTTTGTTTAGCAAAAACATGACTGTCTCACCCAAAACGGATAAGGTCATCTTCCCCTTGTGCACGCCAATTAATGTATGAGAGGTGGACATAAATGGTTGTCCTAGCAGAATAGTATGCTCCGTGACTTCTTGTGGAACTTCACCGACATCAAGTATGACGAAATCAATTGGAATTACAAGTTTACCGACTTGAACTAATACATCTTCAACTATCCCAAGTGGTTGTCTAATTGATCGATCTGCCATTTGTAGTCGCATCGTAGTCGGCCTCATTGTTCCAAGGTCAAATTCTTTATATAGTGAGTACGGCATCAAATTGATCCCTGCACCAAGGTCGATCATTCCACGTGCCGTTTGCCCCTTTCCTAAGGCAATAGTTATGCAAAAACTCCCCGGGTCTTTCTCCTTTTTGGGTAGCGGACCCTTGCATATGGCGCTCACCTTTTTGGTTAATTCTACTTGTTGTGTCGTCTCCATTCGCCGTTCTCTTGCGACTAACTCCTTGAAAAATTTAATATATGCGGGCATCGTCTTTATCACATCTAGTAAGGGGAGATTAACATTCACGTTTTTCAGTAAAATGTACAACTCCATAAACTTCTTATTTTCTTTCGCCGGACGAAGTCGACTTGGAAAGGGAACATGATCATAACTAGTCGAATTCTTTGGATGGTCAGTTGCCGAATTGTTCCTCATCTTTAACGCTCCCGGCATATATGGATTGGTCGATTTATGCATAAGATCGGCCAGTTTTGTTGCATCTTCTTGTGGTTGGGTCTCGGCTTTCTCTGTGCCTTCTTCTTTTTCTAACTCTCTGCCATTATCGACCTTCTTTCCACTTCTCAGCACATGAATAGCCGAGGCGTGTTCCGTTTGGCTCGGAAATTTATTTTTCTCCTTCGACAATGTTGCTACAGTCGCGGACAATTATCCTATAATCATATCCGAATGCCGCTGCCCTTGCTGCACAGCCTTAACAAGCTCATGACCTTGCTGTACAACCTTGACTAGTTCATCAAACCTTGACTCGAATTTTGCATTGAGATCCGTTATTTGCTTATCCACTTGTGCATTTAATTGCGTGAGTCCTTCTCGATTTTGTAAAGTCTCTGCTACTTGATTTTTCTGCTATACTAACAGTTGATCATTTGCTTGCACAGGTGCAGGCGCTTGTCCGGGGCCATATGTGAAGTTTGGATGATTGGGAGGTCCTGGATGATATGTGTTTCCCGCTGGAGGTTGAGGTTGGAAATTTTGAATAGCTTTGACCTCTGTTTCTTCCACTTTATCAAACACGATTGTGCACACGCCCGCTACATGTCCTTGCAATCCACATCGTGCACATAACTCAACAGTCTTCTTCGATGACTCCATATTTGCCACCTTTGCTCTTAGGACGGCCAACTCCTTGGCCATCTCTTCGAACTTCATGTCTCTCTTGTTTGGCATCTCGGAGACTTCTTTGGCCATAAACGTTCGTGTTCGAGAATTAGTCTGTCTCAATTTCTCGCTCAACTTCTCAAATAGTTGCTTGGCTTCCGTCGCTGTCAAATACCCAAAATCTCCTCCAGCCGCCATTTCGACGTTATTTTTATAAGAGTCCAAAAGGCCTTCGTAAAACAACTGATTCACCATTCCCGGAGAGTTGTGATGATGTGAGCAAGCCTGCAATAAAGATTTGAAACGTTCCCATGCCTCGTGAAGAAACTCCCCATCTTGTTGGACAAATTTGGCTATTTGTCTCCTAATGTGGCCCGTCGTCTGTGCTGAGTAATACTGATTAATGAATTTGTCACTCACCATGGGCCAGTCGACCAGAGATCTCGGTTCTAGTGAAAGTAACCAAGATTTGGCTCTGTCCTTCATGCAGCTAGGAAAACACACCATTTGAAGGTCTTCGTGATGAAGTCCCGGAGACGGAATCCTACTAACTTCGGCATAGAACTCCTTAAGGAACGTCAGTGGGTCTTCGTTGGCGAGGCCATGAAATGTTGGGAGGTTGTTGATGATATGAGGTTTCAACTCAAAGTCTCTCGCAGTTCTACCCAACACAATTGCCAAACTATAAGGACCCACTTGGGGGGTCGTGAACTCTCTTTGTCTCGGTTCGCGCACCTCCCGTTGGTATCTTTCTTGGTTATTTGGCCTCGTGTATTCGTCTCTCTCATGGTACCCATCATATACGAGCCACTCATTGACCCGCTCGTCGCCATGATATGATCTCTCAGAATAGTCATCCGGAACGTGGCGGTAGCGATTATCTCCTCTTCTTTGGCCGCCATTCTGGTCTATTACGTTTCATTGAATATTTTCCCAGTACGTTTGAGGCTGTACTGGTCCGTCGGGATGAATTGGCTCACTCCCGTACCCACTTCTTTGTTGCACGGGTGGATGACTTGGTGGCTGATCGTCCTCGTTTTTGTGGGCTTGGTTGTCTAGTCGCAACATCGTTTCCGGAACAGGATCACAAATAAAATCAGTCGTGGCAGACGATTCACTTGTGGTTGAGTGAGGTGGTCTCACTTGATTCGGACGATGAACGTTGTCGATGAAAGGTGCAAGTTCGAGCCTAAGTGATCTACGACCTTGCATGAACTCAACAACAAATCAAACGTATCGACTAGAGAAAATAGTTATACAAATAAACGACTAAAATAAAAATAAAAATGAACAAACATATTTTTTGAAATCCTTTGTAAATTCCCCGGCAACGGCGCCAAAATTTTGATTCAAGCTTTTGTGTTGCCTACTTATGAAAATTTGTCAAAAGATCAATAGCTTGCCCACAAGAGAATGGGGTCACGTGTAGTTTGGCACCTTGACTCGAGTAAAAACAAACTACTTAATTGCATAAATTAAACTACGAGAACGAATTAAAGGTTTAGAATACTTATTAAACTAGAAAGTGTAGTAAATTCTCCAGCTAATCCGGAGAGTTGGTTGATCTCGGTCGAAGAAACGGATCACGAACGGACGGCTGGAGCTTGGCAATCCTCGAATCTTCGATCTTGATCAATTGTTGTTATCGGGATGTGGACGGTGTTGTTCTCGAGCCAAAAGATTAAGTATTTCAGCGTATGGATGGAAAGGTGTATTCTTTTGAGAAGGACTTAGAAGGGTTTATATAGATTTCCCTTGACTTGGAGCATAAGAAACCCTAAAAATCCCGATTCTGGGCTGTCGCGTCGATGGTGCATCGACTGACGCGTGCTGGTGCTCGGCGTCGGTGCGGGCCAGGGCGTGCACGTCAGCTGGGCGGTGCGTCGACTGGGTGGGTCGACATCGATGCTTCAGCAAGTTGCGTCGACATCGGTGCGTCGACATCGACGCTTCAACAAGTTGCATCGACAGTGCGTCGACGCTGCGTCGACTGACGTGGATTATGGCTCGCATCGACGGAGCGTTGAAAGTCGCGTCAGTTGATGCGGCTGCGCGTCTGCCTCCGTCTCTCTCTATCTTTTGCTACTCGTTTCGCCGGAAAGCTCGTTCTCCTATTCTTGAACATCGAACTTCGTCTATTACGCGCTGAATTCTTCCGGTTACTTAGCTGTAAGGTGAAAATAATGAAATATCACCTATTTGCATCAATTATGATTAAAATATGGTAAAATAAGCCAGAACTATAAAAATACGTAATTATGCTTAAATCGTACAACTTATACCAAAAAAAAAAAAAAAAAAAAAAAAAAGCTAAAATACTACTGAAAATAAGGACAAATACGTGCTAATCAGTGCCCAAGGTGAGCTTTGCCGTCTTTATATTGTCATTCATTGAACGTTCTCTATCGCGGCCATCAAAATCGGAAAGAGTTTTGCGTCACCCTGATGGTACGCGATCCACAAAGCTCGTAATTCAGACAACGAGATCCGTGTCATGTCCTCCTTTCCGAGAAACACTTGCATGAAAAACTTATAAGTCAAATACATGGCATTCGACCTTAATGAGGTAGAATTAAAATGGCATCCGGGCTCCGGTGGTGATCCAAAAGTCTCTCCTACTAAACTTTTTTGTCGTAATCATCGTGTTGAAATGACTCGTCTGCCAGTTTGTCACTGTTTATTCCGAAGAAAATTCTGAGGTCTCCTTTGGTGGTGTGAAGTGGGCGGTTGCGGAGTCGGCATTCGAAAGAGCCATCAGCAACGGGCCTGTAGGTCGTGAAGAACTCAAGCATTAGAGTTCGGTATCTGGGTTGCCTAATGTCAGCCCAATTTAACAAATCAAGGGCCTTGATGCCCGCCATGAATTTCTCCGCCGTTTTATTGTTCATGGTAATATGACGATTCCAAAAATCAGTATCAATATGCCTAGAAGCTTAAATGTCTCGCGTAATCAAATATTTATACAACGTCACCTCCCTCTCGTCAATTAAATCGAACGGAGCCAAGCCTCCCCCGGTGTTGCTCGTTCCTTTCCCATGACTTCTTCCCGAGTTGTTCCCCTTCCTCGGTCGTGAACCAGAAGCCATTGCGATAACACAAAGAATTTCGAAAATATAGACTCAAAAACTCTTTCAGGAAATTCGTCGAACACCTGCTGTGCGACAAACTTTCAACCCTAAAACAACCTCCAAATCCTCCCAACAATCAATCACCTTTCAAAATCTCTGCAAATCAATTCCCAAGCAGTTAATGAGTTCGAGTTCAAGCCGTTTTACCTCGAGAATTGTAGATTCGTGTTCTTGAGGTTTGAGGGAAACAAATTGGACTTGATCCCTTTTCTTCCGAACGGATGAAGTTGCTTGATTAGTTCTTTGATCGGATACGTTTGTTTGCAAGGATTTGGGATTAAGAATGACTCAAAAGTGATTTTTCTCTTTTGCTCTATAAAATAGGAGAATAATTAGTTAAAGGGTGAAATTTTCGAGTTAAAGAAAACTGACTTATATAAAATCTGCGCTGTCGTCCGATCGGATTATGCTCTTGTCCGATCGGATGTGAGTCCAGTGTGTTTTGTTCGATCAGATAATGCTCTTGTTCGGTTGAATGGTTTCTCTAGTAACTTTAATTTGATCTGTTTATCCCTCCATCCGGTCGGATGGTACTGTTCGCTGTAATATATTTTTTATTTTTTTTAATTTTTTTTATATATATTTTTGCATTTTAATATAAGTATGTACATTGATTTGTCCATGCAAAACTCACGAAAAGATTCGTTAAATAGAAATAAATCGCGCAAGCACAAATCCTTTATTTATTCAATACGTAAACATAATTGCTTTTTATTTAAAATCAACCAAACGATAAGAAGCCAAGTCCTGAAAATAAGCGCATAAAATTAAAGTAAATAAGGAATTAAGATCCTATGACACTGTTTGGGCTATCAGGTGGGTTAAGTCTATAAGCCAAATCTTCAAGGTTTTTTATATCCTCCTCCATCTAGACAATTTTGGTCTTAAGTTCAACGATCTTGTCGTCTGCCTCTGCCAAGTACTTGTGAAGGGTAGCTATGTTCTCCGTGAGTGACATCACTTCGCAGATATAGTTGGAAATATCAGTTCACATCTCGTTCATCTTCTCTCTTTGATCCTCCAATTTCATTTCGAACTTTTCCACAGTATATTCGTACTTTTTCCTATTCACCCATCCATGACCAAAGTAAATTGGAGATGGTTCGTTGTTCATATTTCTTAGTGAGTAGTCAAAAACCATGGGATATGTGAATAAAAGAGATTGTTGTGAAAAATAAGAATACTGAGGTGGGTTTTATAGGAGTAAGAGGCTTAGAGGAAGGAAACCTAAGGATCTTTTAAAATCAAGACATTCCTAGTTTCTCCTTGAGTACCAAAAATAACAAGATTGAAAATTAGCCAATGTTCAGCACAATCCTTACCAAATCAGACTTACCTTGCGTAATATTCTTCCAAAATATGTGTTTAGAATCAACTGGTTTTGCCGAGATATCCGATCGGATTGTATTGTGTCAGATCGGATGGTGTGTAGTCGGCATATCCAATCGGTCATAGTCTGTGTCCGGTCAGATGATAGTCCAGTAAGTTTGATCCGACCAGTTGTCTTCATTCCTACGATCGGATGATATGTGTTGAAGGTTGATTTCAAGCTTTTTACATATCCCAAAGCACAAATATTAACCCTTATCTCTACTCCAAACTTCCAATAAGAAAAATATGTACACATATGAGAAATAAATTAAGAACACTTGGGTTACCTCCCAAGAAGTGCAACTTTTAACGTCCTTTGCTAGAAGTTACCTTGTATTAGTTCAAGAATCTTGAGCTGGATTGTTTAGTAGCATGACCTCATGATCGGTTTTGGGATGGGTCCCCCATGGTATAACTTCACTCGATGCTCATTGACTTGGAACGTGGAATCGCTTTTCTTGTCGTACAAAGTGATAGCCCCAGACTTGTTGATATTGGTAATCAAATATGGCCCACTCCATTTTGACTTGAGTTTTCCTGGAAAAAGTTTGAAACGTGAGTTAAATAGTAAGTCTAGTTTCCCTACCTCCAAGTCTTTTAGAACAGGCTTTTTGTTGTGCATATCTTTCATCCTTTGCTTGCTTGCCCACGCCATCTCATAAGAGTCGTTTCTTATTTCCTCCAACTCGCTCAATTCCAACTTCATAAATTCACCAGCCTCGTTCACATTCATGTTCAGTGTTCGTATGGCCTATTCTGCCTTGTGTGCTAACTCAACCGGAAGATGACAAGCCTTTCCATAAATTAATCGAAAAGGACTCATTCCCAAAACCATTTTGTGGGCCGTTTGATATGCCCATAACGCATCAACAAGCTTCATCGCCCAATCTTTACGGTTTGGCTTTACTGTCTTCTCCAGAATGCCCTTAATTGTCGATTACTTGTTTCCACTTGTCCCGACATTTGTGGATGATAGGGGGTTGCTACTTTGTGCCGCACCTCGTATTTGCTCATCAACTAGTCGAAAGCACGGTTACAAAAATGGCTACCTCCGTCACTTATGATCGCTCTTGGCACTCCAAAACGGCTGAAAATGTTCTCGTGTAAGAACTTGAGAACGATCTCAGAATTAGCCCTTCGGGTTGGGATTGGTTCCACCCATTTCGAAACATAATCAACTCCAACAAGGATGTAATAATATTCTCCACTTCTCGTAAATGGTCCCATAAAATAGATGCCCCATACATCAAAGATCTCGATTACTTGATTAGGAACCATGGCATTTCGTTCTTCTTCCCTATTGAGCCCGATCTTTGACAATTATCGCATGTCTTGCAGTAATGGTGTGCATCGACGAATAGTGAGGGCCAATATAATCCGGATTGGAGGACTTTGAATTATGTCTTTTGGCTTCCGAATGTCCTCCTTCGTCATGACAAAACCTCAACACATCAATCTTTTCTTTGTCCGGTACACACCTTCGATAAAGTCCATCCTTGTAACATTTACACAAGTATGGATCGTCCCAAAAGAAACTCCTGTATTTAGACAAAAATCTCATTCTTTCTTGGGTAGAAAGGTGATTAGGGATAATATTTCATGCAAGATAATTGACAAAATCAGCATACCAAGGCTCTTCAATGTTTTTTCAATAGTATTAGCATCCTCATAAGGAAAAATATCATTGACAAAATCAAGTTTGATAGACTCACCATCTACTAACATGCGAGATAAATGATCAGCAACCACATTTTCACATCCTTTTCAATCCTTAATTTCAACGTCAAACTCTTGCAGAAGGAGAACCCAACGAATCAACCTTGGTTTACTTTGGATTTTAACAAATAAGTGGCGCAAGGCCGCATGATCGGCGTGCACAATTACTTTGACCTAACAATATAAGAACGAAATTTATCTAATGAAAACACCACAACAAATAGTTCACGTTCAATGGTGGTATAGTTGCGTTGTGCACTATTTAGCATGGGACTAGCATAATAGATTACCCTTAGCAATTTATCGTCTCGTTGCCCCAAAACAGCCCCTACCGCGTCATTAGACGCGTCACACATAATCTCAAATGGTAGTGACCAATAGGGTGCAACAACAACCGGTGCCTGTGTGAGTTTCTCTTTCAATACATTAAAAGTAACAAGACATTTATCATCAAACTCAAAAGGCACATCTTTATTTAACAATTTACACAACGGGCGACAAATTTTTTAAAAATCTTTTATGAAACGCCGATAAAATCCTGCGTGCCCTAGAAAACTTCTAATTCCCTTAACATCTTTAGGTGGTGGAAGGGTTTAAATAACATCTATTTTCTCTTTATCAACTTCCAACCCCTTGCTTGACACAACATGCCCAAGCACAATCTTACTTTTTACAATAAAGTTCGATTTCTCCCAACTCAATGTCAAACAAGACTCTACACATCGTTTAAGCACTCTAGATAAATTATTTAAATAATGAGAGAAAGATGATCCATATACCGAGAAATCGTCCATGAAGACTTCGAGGAAGTTGTTAATGAACTCGGTGAAGATGGATAACCTGCATCTCTGGAATGTTGCTGGTGCAATACATAATTCGAATGGCATCCTCCGGTAAGCATGCGTGCCAAAAGGACATGTAAATGTAGTCTTCTTCTGGTCTTCCGAAGCTATCGCTATTTGATAATAGCTTAAAAGGTCGTCCAAAAAGCAATAGTATTCGTGCCCTGCCAGTTTATCGAGCATTTGATCCATGAACGGAACTGGGAAGTGATCCTTTCTTGTTGCTGCATTTAGTTTTCGGTAATCAATGCACATGCGCCACCCGGTGGTTAAGCGCATTGGAACAACCTCTCCCTTCTCATTTTCCACAATCGTTATGCCTCCTTTCTTCGGAATGACGTGCACTGGGCTGACCCACTCACTATCTGATACGAGGTAGATAATTCCTTCTTCAATGAGTTTGAAAATCTCCCTTTTGACTACCTCCTGAAGTGTCGGGTTCAAACGTCTTTGTCCGTCCCTTATTGGTTTGGATCCTTCTTCTAACTCAATCCGATGCATGCATGTCACCGGATTATTCCTCTAATGTCTCCGATGCTCCAACCAATTGCTTGTTTGTACTTTTTAAGTACCTCGATCAATTCCTTTTCTTCATGCTCAGCTAGTTCCGCGAAAATTATCACGGGTTTTATCTCATTGGCTTCGAGAAAAACATACTTGAGGTGGCTCAAAAGTGGTTTCAACTCCATTTTAGGTTCTAACATGGGTTGAATAGACGTTTCGCTCATGTGCTCCTCTCCAATCTTAAATAGGTCGACCACCCCCTTCGTATCAAAATCGTCATCCTCGACGTTCCATTCCTCGAAAGGTATGATGCCGAACAATTCTTTCACGCATTAGTCCACTGAACTGAGATAAAAACAATCAGGTTCCATTGAATGTGAAGTAACGCTTTAAATGTCTTTAAGTGAAAATGTGACCGATTCGTCAAACACTGAAAGTGTCATTTCTCCTCGGCCCACGTTGATCAAGGTATGTGATGTTGCCATGAAAGGCCTACCCAGAAGAATTATGTGCTCCTTGCTCGATTTTGCAACTTCTCCGACATCTAATATCACGAAGTCCACAGGAACTACTAAGGAACCGAATTCTACCAAAATGTCCTCGACTACTCCCAGAGGATGTTGCACTGATCGGTCGGCTAGCTGAGGTCTTAAGCTCATTGGTCTCATCTCTCCATGGTTGAACTGTTTGTAAAGAGCGTAGGGCATCAAGTTCATCCTTGACCCTAAATCGAGCATTCCTTGAGCCTTGTGTCCATCCCTGAGAGTTATCGTGATGTAGAAACTCCCTAGATTGCCCACTTTCGGTGGTAGTGGTTGATGGCAAATTGCACTCACTTCTTTTGACAACACTATTCTCTCATTTGCCTCTAGCTTCCTCTCCTTTTATGCTAGTTCTTTGAAAAACTTCACGTATCCCGGCATTGCTTTGATTACGTCAAATAATGGTAAGTTTACGTTTACGTTCTTCAACATGTTGTAGAGCTCCATGGATTTCTTGCTCTCTTTTGCTGGCTTGAGTCAGTTTGGAAATGGTACAGAGTCTCGGATGACTCGTTGCTATTTGATACCGCTCAAATTCTCCTGTGTATGAATAGTATCTGACCGGATATCTTCTCTAGTCCGATCGGATAAAACTTTCTGTCCTCCGGTCCGATTGGAATCATGCTTCGTCCGATCGGACAAATCTTTCTGTCCTTCAGTCCGATCAGAATTTTTCTCTGTCCGGTCGGACAAATCTTTCTGTTCTCCAGTCCAATCAGACTTTTGCCTTATCCAGTCAGATTCCTTGGCTGATTTTTCCTTCAAAATACGTTCGTTATCATGATCCTCCCCTTCCGTCACTCCGATTCCATTATTGACTTTCTTGCATCCCCGTAGCACATGTATGGACATTGTCTGCTCGGGTTGACTGGGGAGCTTTGTGGGGTTGGCTGCGAGTTTCGCCACAAACGCGGAAAGTTGTCCTATCATCATCTCCAACTTATCCATTTGTTTCTTTATTTGATTATTTTCCTCGATGGTTCGAAGTGTTTTTTCTCGATTGCGTAGCGTTTCCATCTCTTGCCTTTGTCTCTAAAGTCGCAACTCTTCATCAGAATCTTGGGGTATTAGAGCTTGTTGTTGTTGTGGAGGGGCTTGATATTGTTGTTGTTGTGGTTGACCTTGCCTCTATGGAAAACGTTGTTGATAACTACCTTGGCCCTTATTCTGATAGGAGTTGTAATTGCTCGGTCCTCCTTAACTCTTGTTTGGTGGTGGTGGCACCAAATATTGTGGATCCATTTGTTTGGGCGGTGGTGCGTAATTGGGACTCCCCGGTCCGTACCTGAGGTTTGGATGGTCTCGAATAGTTGGATTGTACGAGTTATAAGTTTTAGCAAACTTTTGACCAAATTTGTTGTTGGATTGGAATTCTTGCACGGCGATCATCTCTTTGTCCTCATCTTCATCAAATGTTGCGTCACACACGTTGGCTCCATGTCCAAATGCTCCACAAATTCCACACATTTCGTGTGACGGTTGCGTCGTTTCTTTATCGCGCGTCATCGTTTCTGCCAACAATGCAACTTGGTAAGTTCCTCAAGTTTCTACTCTCCCCTTTAGATACCGATACTTTGTTCACTCTAATTTTCCTTGGTCTGAAACTCATTTGCCTTGGTTTTTCACCCAAAAGTTCTAAAAAATCCCATGACTCCATCGCGGTTAAGTCTCCAAAGTCGCCGGTCTTGTTCTCAACTTGTTGCTTAAAGTTTGACAATAATCCTTCATGGAAATAGTTATTGACCATCTCAGGACTGTTGTTGTGATGCGGGCATGCTTGTAGAAGTCCTTTGTATCGTTCCTACATTTTGTGGAATGACACGCCATTCATTCGCTCGAAATAGGTGATGCCTCTCCTTAGTTTGGCCGTCGTTTGAGCCGAATAAGATCTGCCAACGAACTTCTTAAACACCATATCCCAATTAGTTAGGGAATTGGGTTGCAATGACAGAAGCCATTGTTTGGCTTTGTCCTTTAATCTACTTGGAAAACACCTCATCTTGAGCTGATTCTCGTTTAATTCAAATGCTGGAATTCCGGACACCGCCGCATAAAACTCTCGAATAAAATTAAGCGGTTCCTCATTTGCCATGCCATAGAAGGTTGGAAATTGGTTGACAATGTTGGACTTCAACTCATAGTCCCGTGCCGCGGGGCCTAAGACGATAGCTGAACTATATGGGCCAATGGTTGGGCACACGAGGTCTCCTTGTCGGTGTTCGTTTAGATATCGTTGCCCTCGAACTCCACAAAAGTTTCTTCCTCCACTATGACCATTGTTCAAGTTGTGTTACTCATCTTCATAAGTTTGATCGTACTCGTCATTTTCCCAAACACGATACATTTGTTCGTTTCTTCCATTTCTGAAATGATTCGGTCCTCGTGCTCGGTTCTCTAATTCAAAATGATTTTTTTGGTTGTTTCGGCGCCAGGGCCGCCATTTCCAACATGATTGTCTTTGAATCTATGATTTGACCATACATTGAAGTCTCGGGCTTCCTCTCAGTTTCGGAAATGTTGTGGCGTTCGACCGACTGGTTGTTCTGGCCATATAACTCGGGGGTCATCATGGGGTTTTGGTACCCTATTGTGCGCCGAAGGATTAACATGTTCAAGGACTTCGTGTCCTCTTGGTTCTTCGTCACGATCATGCTCTTGATTTTTAATTTGAGCAAATGTTCGTGCATCTTCATTCTGGATATCATTATGTGGATTTTGATCTTGTTTTTGCATGTCATCTTCGGGTGGCATGATATATGGTTGATCGTGAGGAGGGTTACGATTGTCTTGTTTTCTTCCTCGACCATTTGTTCTTCCTCCTCTCCCTCCATTTCCTCGGCCTCCATTAGGTGGATTGGTCGACATGATGGCTTGAGTTTCTTCGGATTGATTCCCATCGGGGGAAGGAAAAAGTTACCTTGATATTACTACTCATTTGATGTTATCTATGAATGGCATAACTTCACCTCTTAGGCCTCTACTCATTTGATGTGGATCAGATCTTTTTCTTTATCTGTGATGGCAAAAACATGGCTCAGCAGATGTTCTTCCAATTTTGCTTTGAATTAAATATATTTCTTCTCTCTTATATTGTTGTCTATTTAGATTTTCTTTTACTTAAAAAAAACTCAAAATTCATTTCAATTCCTTTCCGCACCAATAAACAACCGAACCACATTTATTTTTGTGCAACTCAATAGAAACCATTTTTAAAAAAAAGAAAAAAGAAAGGAAAATGATTTGTGTGTGTTCGATTACAAACATTGGTGACTAATTCATCAAAAATGTGCTTGATTGAATGATGATCTAAAAGATTGGCCTTTTTAGGGTTTTTGTTGGTAGCCGTTTCCACTTTCTTCTCCTGCATTTTCTCGATTCTAGGGTTTCTGTCCGAAAATGTTTTTGTGCTGCAGTAACTGAAGTTTTGCGAGACTGGAAGAAGAAAAACGTCGATCTGGCGACCTTGGAGTTATACTATTCCTAGGATTAGTGGGCTTAATTTGGGTCATCACCCATTGTCTCACAGAAAGAAACTGGGCTTTATCAACTCATATTATTGAAGAGCACACTAGCTTTACTTACCAAACTCTTTATGTTCTATAGTTCCCAATTATCACGTTTATTTCTCATATTTATTCCTTTAAAAAGAGAGCATATTTTGCAAATAATTTATGGGACAATGTGAAAGCATCCGACAAGTGTTCTCTCGAATACGGGTCTTTTGGATCTGCCACGAGATTTGACATATCGATAGGAAATTACTCGATTGTTTTGGTTTGTTATAATATCCGTACATGCAATGGAGATAACTAAATTTATAGTAATACCTGCCTTTTCCAATAACCATAGAGATATAAATTGTAGTGATTCTCAACAGAAATACATATAGGCATGCAGTTAAGTAACACAAACTAATTAAAAGATATCAGAATTCAAGATTATATAATTATTTTAGTTCAAATAAACATTTATTTCTGTATATAACATCTTATATATTTATCCTGTAGATGTATGAAATTACAAGACATACGACATTTTTGCCTTTGGAATTTGGACATTGATAACGTTTCTCAGCGAAGTTTTGCTTTTTCCAGTTCTTTTACGGCCTAAAGCATGTAAGGCCTTTTTTATCTGGTTTCATAAGCTACATTTTCAATGCTCTGGTGGTCTTCGGTCCCACCTTGGCCAACAAGATGTGTGATTTATTTAGGGAGTGTTTGCAATTCAAAATTGTGATATCTCCAAACTATGGCAAGGTAACATTTGAATGTTTAGTTTTGGATATGAATTTATTAGATTTTCATGTTTTTACTGTTTCAGTTTTCAATTCTTAGAATTCTTATCGTAAGAATATTAATTGTTTTGCAGTTTGACCTTTCATAGTGATTGTGTGCTAAATGTTAGCTATGTATGTCTCTGTTGAAAGTACTTTATCTTAAAAAAATCCTGACTTCTTTATTTCAAAAATAGGCCCTCAAGCTTAATCTAATTACAAATATTATCTATATCTTTTTAAATTTCAACTACCATTGATATTTGTTTCTATTTTACAAGTTGTACAACAAAGAGATATTTATCAAGTTTTCCCATAACATTTATGGGATATTTGTACATCTTTCTGTACCATGAACTAAAATAGAAAAGGGACCAACCCATTTTATGCTCTCTTACCTTTTCATGATTGTACTAATCATTTTCTCAACATTATAGACTTTTAAATATATTTTTGTCTTAGCACAATGCACATTCAATAACGCTTATTGATATTATAATATATCTGGACTTTAATAGAGTTAAGAGAGCTTTAATAACGACAATATATGAATAGTTCAATTTTATGTTTGGCGACGCCCGCAGCGAAGCTCTGGTCATCCGCTAGTTACTAATAAACTTTCACATTATTATCTTATTCGATTGGACAAAGAACAGAAGAAAGGACAACATGATAGATCGAAAAAATGATTATCTGATCTTTTTGATTCTTACTACCAATAAAATAACCAGCTTTTAATATTACATTTATATTGCAAAGTAATTCTTTCAGCTTAGCTTATCAAATTAGAATAACTTAAAAACTAATCTACCCCGGATCAGATAAGCTGCTTTTGACATACTCATTTAATATTTCCACTGTATCAAAAACATAAATAATTCATTCTTCTTCGATTTGACTTAACACATGATCAAATTAAACTCCAAAGGCCAGAAGACTATGTAATTGTTTCTTTTATTTTATAGATCGATCAAACACATGATCGACTCACGTACGCACAGTTATTTAGTTAAAACACTTTATAATTTTGTGGTCGGAGGATTAATTAATTAATCAATCACTGATGAAATTAAATGCCTCATATCTTACGTTGCAACTCCCATAAAGAACTCTCGCACCTTGTTGGGAAGCACAACACGCTGAAATATAAGTTACAGCAACGTCAAGGCATGCCTTGCAATCAGCTTTACTAAGATCTCTGGTGAATTGGACCACGCCATACAATGTTATACCCTCATGATAATAAGTATACGCTGACGTCAACCCATTGGCAAAAAACTGGGGCTTTGAATAGCAGTTTGGGATAGATTGCTCAACAAACTTATGGTTGCGTCGACACTGTCCAAGTTTAACTCGTTCGTCAAACTAAGACTGTTATTAGTGTCGACTATTCCGTAGAAATTAACGTCTAAGTACTCGAAGAAACAATAATTGCTGCCCGGCTATTGGGACAGTAAGTATATATGACCATGGTTGTGGCATTCTTAACACACATCTGACTGTCATGGGGTGAGACATCACCGCGACAGAGGGCAAGGCCGTAAGCCCACTCATTATCAGGGTCCTGGAGTGTGATGCATTCCAGAACCCATCATGTGATGCTACGTTGCTGATGAGATCAATCACCACTAACGCCCGGCTTTCATTGTAATTACTAGTGAATGCTTTGGAGCTGTTTAGGCATATGTGGCCAACCTCAGAACTTTCGATGGAGAAGGCTATTGGGGTGAAGAGAAGAGAATAAGTGATCAGAATGGGGATCAAGTAAATATAACCCATGTTTGTTTGTATGTTTGTCTTGGTTTGGTTTGAGGTTTTAAGGTTGCCCTATGGTTTTATAGGGCAAGAAGGCAGACTAGGGTCGGTCATCTTCTAGCACGCGGGCCAGACCTTTTGCTTTGTTTAGGGTACCTTTTAGTATTATATTTCTTGGTCTTGATCTTGGTCTTGGTGATGATAATTAAGATGACGTGATTCTTTTGCTTCTAGAAAGGAACTTTTGTATGAAATTCACGGTTTTGTCAACTTGCTTTATCAATATTGGTGTGAATACAACAATAATAAAATTGGGATAAATCATGGAATAAATAATTTGAACTAAAAGATCTATTACAAATAAATAGATAAAACATGAAGGGAAAAAGTGTGACAAGCGGCTATTTTCTTGATATTTTTGTTGCACATAGGCAGTGTTCACAGATCTATTTGTGATCCACTTGAATGATTCAATTAAGAGTTGCATATTCATCATTAACTAAAAATGTGCATTATATTTAATTTTATTTCTTTAACAGTAGTATAATCTAAATTTCTTATTGTTCACGAATTATAGTTATTTTAAGTATTTTCGTTTCCTAAGTTTCTATAGATAATTTCAAATTTCAAACTATGATAGTATAAGACACGTGTGTTATACGAATTTGGATTTAAAAAAAAAAAGAGATTTATAATGTGAATTAATCGTACAAATAAATTACAAAATTACTCAGTTTAAATTGTGAAAACTACATTAGGTGTTTTATTTATAATGAAATTATTATTGCCACATTATCATAAAACTTTCACTCCTTAATGCTCCTTGACTCTCGATACTGCGACATGATGTTGACCATGAATGAACATCGGTCATGGCAAATGCAAACCAACGTGTGAGAATGTTTCACCCTAACTTTGACTCATATGCCTCTTCTGAAATTTAAATGGCAACATGTTATTCGAAAGACTTAATACCATGCGTGAAATATAGACCTTAGTTCCAATATTATTTTTGAAGAGAATCTTCACTTAAATAATGCAATCACCAAGTTGGGTAATTACCAACCTTATACCATTGCATAGTCCTGAACCTTGATCCATGTTTCAAATTAGAATAACCGAAAATCCAAACTTCAACTTAAAAATGTAATTAGTAATCCCAAACACTTTATGATATTCCGAAAATCGGTCAAGTGCACTTGGTTTTGAGCTTCTTCGTATACATACATTTGCATATTGTACCAGAACTAAGATACATTCTCTCATCTCATGGAAGTATAGAAATCACATATTCGTTCACTGTTTCAACTATATTTTTTGTTGTATGAGTATGGCTCTTTCATCAAAAGAATGATTTATCGCCAAGATTAATTAAGATAAAATGGTACATGATCTCAACAATATGAGCAATATGATCATCTTGAGTTTAAATAAGTATAAAATCTGAAATATCAATTAAGGTTCGCCCGTCCACTAAGGTGTCGACTCGCCATCATTGGATTTCAGTATTGTCCGCCTTTTACTTTGAATACTGCATTAATGTAGTGGTACCGAGCAAGGTCATATCCATAGAGAATAGTTAACTACTTTAACGAATACCGCAATTATAGTAGCATGAGTTTTATTTAGATAATATATAGTAAAAAAAATAGAATACCGAGGAATTTTAATGAGAGATCCAGTCCCTCAGTATTATCGAGGGAAATACCAAGGAATTTATCCCTCGCACTTGTTCCTTCAGTGAGTCTTTTGGTATATCGACGCCATTATTTTTTGCCATTGTTTTAGAAGCAAATAACGAGGGGATATAATACCGAGCGAATTCGCCTCACGGTATAATCGAGATTTCAATTTTTTTAAAAAAATTAAAATACTACAACAAAACTCGCGGATACCGACTGCTATTTTTGTCGGTACGCCGTCGATAACGGCGTTACCGATGGAACTGCTCCGTTGATGAAACCCTCGTCGATAAAAAAATTACCAACGGATGTTTTTTTCCATCGGTAAAATATCGACGGACTCCAATTTCGTCGGTATTACTGATGGATCTTAATAAATTTTAAAAAAATACCAACAAATATTTTTCCATTGGTAATTAACTTTATTTAAAAAAATTAAAATTAAAATTACTGACGGATTGTAGTCCGTCTTAAATTTTAAAAAAAAATTGGAATGGGTGTGTTAGCCCAACCCGAGAAGGCCCCCTACCAGCCCAACCCACTTAAGTGCCGACTCGCCATCACTGGATTCCAGTATTCTCCACCTTTTATTTTGAATACTACATTAATGTAGTGGTAGCGAGCAAGGTCATATCCATAGAGAATAGTTAACTACTTTAACGAATAACGCAATTATAGTAGCACGAGTTTTATTTAGATAATATATAGTAAAAAAAAAACAGAATACCATAGATTTTAATGAGAGATCTAGTGATCAGTACTATCGAGGGAAATACCAATGAATTTATCCCTTGCATTTGTTCCTCCAGTGAATCTTTCGTTATATCGACGCCATTATTTAGCGCCATTATTCTAGAAGCAATAACGAGGGGATATAATACTGAGCGAACTCGCCTAATGGTATAGTCGAGATTTCATTTTAAAAATAAAAATAAAAATACTACAAAAAAACTCGCGGATACCGACCGCCATTTCCGTCGGTACGCCATTGATAACAACGTTACCGACAGAACTGCTCTGTCGGTGAAACCCTCGTCGGTAAAAAAATTACCAACGGATATTTTTTCCCCATCGGTAAAATACCGACGTACTCCAATTTTGTCGCTATTACCGATGGATCTTTATTAAAAAAATTAAATTAAAATTACCGACGGTTTGTAGTCCGTCAATAATTTTAATAAAAAAAACAAAACTTGAAGGGGTGTGTCAACCCAACTCGAGAAGACCCGTGCCTGCCCAACCCACACCCACAAGGCCGCCCACATGCACCCAAGCCCAACACCCACTAATCACAAATAAATTCTCCCATATGTCGTTGGGGAGATTCGCTCCAAGCATACCCATAACCGGCTATGCTAACTCGATTCCTGGTAAGTATTTGATATTATAAATATATATACATACTTATCTTATATATATAATAAATAATATAATTATAATATGTCTACATATAGAATATATTTATTATATCATACATATATATTATAAATATATTATATATTCTCCCTCCGTCCTGTTCTAGCTGTCGCATTTGATAATTTTACGCCCATTAAGAAAGATGACTGGTGTTATAATTATAGGTATCAAATGACCATAATATCCTTGTGTTTAAAATAATTAAAAGTGTGAAATAATAAAAGTAGGGGCAAAAGCAGTAAAGTAACCTTTACTTTTTATTGAAAAAGTAAAAAAGTAACAATGATTATCTTTTGAAAATATAAATGCGACATATAGAATGAGACGAAAAACTTTCAAAAATACGGCAGATGGAACGGGACGGAGGGAGTATTATATATTATAAATATTATATTATATTATACATGTAAATATATTTATATATAATATAAATAAATGGGCATTGACCATACTCCATAAGGGGAATAATTTATCCCAAATAGTATTGTATATTTTCATCTTACTAGTTACTCCATTTTAACTACGTGATAGACTATAATACCCTCTAATTTCAGTTTCTTCCTATTTGTCACGGTCCCCAAATTCTCTCCCCATATCAAACCTCTTCTTCATTCAACTCTTGAAAATCATGAAATATCTATTCGAAAATTCCAACCAAGAACAGTTCGACCCCAAATTTAACAGGATTCTCACCAATTTCTGATCGTGAGTATTGTTGATTTGATTTTGTTGATTGGTGTTCACTATTTAAGAGTTTAGGGATTCAATAATACAAATATAGTACGGTAGGGTGATTCTTGGATTAATGGCGAAGACGAAGAACCAACCACAAAATCGGTAAGTATTAAAATTATTTCATTTTTGTACTTAGTATTAAATTGTTTCAATTCCTACTGTGTTTGTAAATTTTTGGGCTGGATTTTAGGCGACGTTGGGTGGAGAGTTTCCGGATTAGTGACGAAGACGAAGAACCAACTAGTATGAAATTATTTCATTTTTTACTGTAATATTGAATTGTTTGAATTTCTACTGTGTTTGTAAGTCTTTTGGGCTGAATTTTAGGTGGCGCCTGGTGGAGAATTGCCGCAAAAGTGCAGAAAAAACTCAACCGCAAAATTGGTAAGTAGAATTTTTTTTCCCTGTAATATTGAAATTTTGGAATTCTTACTGCGTTTGTAAAATTCTTTGCACTAAGTTTTAGGCGGGCGTCAGGTGGGGAAGTGAAAACTCAACTAGAAAATTAGTAACTGTGAAATTATTTCATTTTTTTTTACAGTAAGTATGAAATTATTTCATTTCTTGTACTGTAGATCTTACTACATTTGTAATTTTTTTGGGCTGAATTTTAGGCGACCGTCGGGTGGAGCATTGACGAAGGCGAAGAAATCCAGAAAAACTCAGTAAGTGTTTGGGTTTTTATTTAGGCATTCGATTTTTGTTGTTCACGAAAATTACAATTTCACGAAAATTACAAACTGCACAGTTTGTTTACGTGTAGTCAATATACAACTCGATATTTGAAAGATGTAGTCTTTTGGATGATTAGGGTGCTTTCATTTGATTGTCAATTGAAACTCCATATTATTGTATTTATTTCTTTGCATTCCAAACTACACTATTGTATTGAATATTTTTTTTAAGTAGTACACAATATACAACTCCATATTTTGTAACATTCTATGGAAATAGTATGAAATATTTTTGAAAATGCATTTTGACAAAGGCAGTATGCAGTATGAAATATTTGACAAAGTGTAGTATGCATTTTAAAAAATGCAGTACTTAATTATTGTTGTTTTAACTTCAGCCTAAAATGAAGTTTTTTGTTTGTTTTTTTTTTTTTTTTTTTTTTTTTTTTTAATAATACTTGGTGTAGCACATTATAGAACTGAAAGTGTAGTATTTCGTAAACACTTTGGCGTACGTGTGGACAAGTAATTGAGATTTAAGAAATTTTTAGTGATTTCATGTTATTAGAACAAGACTGTGCATATGAAGTGTTCCTTGTGTAATTGTATCGTTAGAGTACATAGCTTGTAATTGTCACTAACAAAATATTATTAGAGTGCGTAAGTATGGGATATTCAAGAAAATGCATTTTGAGAAATGCAGTTTACAATATGTAATATGTAAGTAATTATTGTTATTTTAAAGTATTTCAATACTACGCACTCAAATAATATTTTATTAGTGACAATTACAAAATACGTACTCAAACAATACTGCATCTTGTTGTTTTAAAAAATGCAGTCCTTAATTGTTGGTGTTGGAACTTCTGCCTAAAATGCAGTTTTTTATTTTTTTATTTTTTTGTTGTAGCATATTATAGAATTGAATGTGTAGTATTTTGTAAACACTTTGGCGTACGTGTAGACAAATAATTAAAATTTAAGAAATTATTAGTGAGTACATGCTATTATAACGAGACTATGCAAATGAAGCGTTTGGCTGTGTAATTGTATTTTTTGAGTTCGTAATTTGTAATTATTAGTAATTACATATTATTTGAGTGAGTAGTATGGAATATTTTTAGATGGCTTAGGAGAAGGGCTTTCCAAAATAATACATGTAAGTACTTTTTGTTCATGTCAGATTTATGCAAGTATGAATTTCTGTGTTCTATCCAAACTTTGCTAGTAAGGATTTAGTATGGAATCTAGGCTCTACAAATATGAAATTGTATGAGAGTTTTTTAAAAAAATTCATACTACTTTGTCTTGTTTCTTAATCACCTAGTATGTATTTGAAAATTATAAGCATGATTACGGTTACAAAGAGGAGATTTCATACTGGTTATGCAGTAATTTCATATTGTAATCCAAATTTCATGTTTTAGTCTGAATTTCATAATGCTCTTATAATTCCATACTGCTTGGTGTTTTTATACCATTCAAGATTATGAGTTAGTTGTAGTGTTTTTATTTGAATACTGGAATTAAGCTCAATATGTTAATTTCATACTCACTTGTGAGTTTTGGAAGTGATGTGAAAATTGTAGTTAATTTTTTTTATTTTTTTAAGTAGTATGAAATGTGGGTTTTAGTATGACATATTTGTAGTTTAGAATTTTGTGTGGTCTATACAATTATACTTTTTCATACACTACAAAAAAACCCGGCGATACTGACGGTCATGCTGACGGCCAAAAAGTCGCCAGCAATACTGGCGGACTTACTGGCGGAAAACAATGCTGGCGGCTTTACTGACGGCCATGGCCGCTAGCAAAAGAGGCCGCCAGTAAACCGTCAGCGAATAAGCGGGAGTTTATCCCGCTTTATTATACTGACGGGCATTGCCCGTTAGTATATCATTTTGGCGTCACTGACGGCCATGGCCGTCAGGATCCTGACGGTTCTGACCGTCAGGATATAATTTTTAATTAAAAAAATAATAATATATACGCTGACGGTCATGGCCGTCAGGATCCTGACGGTCAACCCGTCAGCATATATTTTTTAAAAAAATAAATATATATACGCTGACGGCTAAGCCGTCAGCGTTCCTGGCGGCCTTTGGCCGTCAGGATTTTAACCTAAAATTCAGCCCCCAGCCCCTTCCCCCACCTCACTTTGTCTCCTTCTCTTCTTTCCTTCTTTATCTCTCCGCCGAAAAATGCAGCTCCCAGCTCCGATCCAGCCCAGCCGTCCGTCGCCGTGCCGCGCCACTCCCGCTCCGGTCCAGCCCAGCCGCCCGTCGCAGCAGCAGCCCAGCCGCCATTCCGCTCCGCAGCGTCGCCGTCCATCGCCGACCGCCGCCCGTCGCAGCACGTCGCACGCCCTGGCGGTCTTTTTCTGGCGGCATAAGCCGTGAAGGAAACCACCGGCATTCCAGGCGGGCATAATTTCCCGTTAGGATACTAAAATCCTGACCGCATATATACTGGCGGCCATTATCCGTCAGGAGGCCGTCAGTATTTCATATACTTACGGAATCCTGACGGATTTGGCCGTCAGTATCGCCGGGTTTTTTTGTAGTGATATCTATGTGGCTACTTTTTGTATGCATTATGACTTTTATATGTGACGAACTTGTACAAAATGTTTTGTATGTATTTTATGCATATTTCTTGGATGTCTTTTCATTGGAGATGTGGAAGTCAATTATATGCAGTATGTAACTTTTTTTAGGGATAATTTTTTTTGCCCCCCAATGTATGCGGTTTTTTTCACTTTGCCTCCCAAAGTATTTTTTGTTCCACTTTGCCCCCTGATGTACAATAATTTTCGACGTTACCCCCCAAACTTTATTTCTGGCAGAATATTCCTTCTAGATTCTATCGACGGGCAGTTGGGGGGCAAAGTGAAAGAATTTTATAATTTGGGGGGTAAAGTGCAAAAAATCTTATACTTTGGGGGGCAAATTAAAATAATATAAATATTAGATTTTTGTTTTAAAAATTTATATTTGAAAAAAATATATAATTTTTATCTTATACTCTCACACACAAAGAGTTGTCAATATAATTTCAAATTAAAAAAAAAACTATAAATCTCTAATTAATATTTATAATTTTCTAAATATAAATATTGTCAATACACATTTTATATTATTAATTATTAAACACATAACTAAGTATCATGTAAATTATTATGATACAAAAAATAAAGTTATCATTCGATATTATTATTTGTATAAAAAGTGTGATTAAATACTATATTATTCAATCATGAGTACATTAATTATTATATAAGATTATAATTATCGAATAATTAATATAATTAAAATCTATAATATCAATATTTTAATTATATTAATCATTCGATAATTATAATATTATATAATTACTCATAATTAATATAGTATTTAATCACACCTTTTATACAAATAATAATATCGGATGATAATTTTATTTTTCGTATCATAATATTATAAAGCATATACGAAATACATCTTTATTTTATTTTGTTCAATCATAATACATAATAATACTTAGCCTAATAATTTACATAATACTTAGTCATGTATTTCATATTTAATATTATAAAAGATGTTTGACAATATGTAAAAAATTATAAATATTAATTAGGAATTTATGGGTTTTTTTTTTAAATTTGGAATTATATTGACAACTTTGTGTGTGTGTGTGATTATAAGATAAAAATTATATATCTTTTTCAAATATAAAATTTTAAAACAAAAATTTAATATTTATATTATTTTAATTTGCCCCCCAAAGTAAAAGACTTTTCGCACTTTACCCCACAAACTATAAAATTCTTTCACTTTGCCCCCCAGCCGCCGTCGATGGAATTTAGAAGGAATATTCTGCCGAAAATAAAGTTTGGGGGGCAACGTCAAAAATGATTGTACATCAGGGGCAAAGTGGAACAAAAAATACTTTGGGGGGCAAAGTGAAAAAAACTGCATACATTGGGGTCAAAAAAAATTATCTCTTTTTTTTAAGATACTTGTATGCAATCTTTGTTTTATGAACAACTGTCAGTTACATATATTGTTGGGTAGTTTAGGAATTTTGGCTTAACTAATATTAAATTCAAGGTTAGTAGTTTGGGATAATTCTAGGTTACATATGCCATTTACAAATTTCCTTGATGTCTTTTCAATGGAATTGTGAAAGTCAATTATATGGAGTATATAATTTTGTTTAATTAGTATGGCATTTGAATCAACGTAATGTGCTTAAATAGTATGTAAATCTAGATTTTTATGCTATTTTCAAGATGTATGTGTGTGTACTCATGATATTTTACCAAATAATATGCAATTTGAGTGATATCATGAAGTTTATAATATCAATTGAAGTACATAATGTCCAGCTGGATTTCATACTCGGTATGTGAGCTAGATAATTCGAAATAATGTACTTGGCTGCACAATTTATGCATGCTTACTTGGCACCTCAGTATGAAATTCACTGTTTATGTAGTGTGGAACTTAGGTTAACAAGTTTGACATACCACACCAATAAGATACAAACATTCTCCAATCAACTTTAGAAGTTCAGTAAAATAACTTTGCTACCATATATTAACTTCGCAAATTATGTTAGAATACTCCAAGAACACTTATTTAATTCTTGTATGTTAAGCTTTTGTAATTTTGTGTTTTTACCTTGTAATTTCGATGAATTGCAATGGAAATGAACTGCTGAATTCAGATGAGAAAGAGGGAGGAAATAGATTAGGAAGAAGAAGTTTGGTAGGTAGAAGTAATGTAATTCATTTCTTAGCCTACACAATTTGTTCTCCCCTATTTATACACAGAGGGGGGGACCATTTAACATCAAATGACCTAAAAACAACAGAAAGCTAAATAATTATACCAAATAAGAGTCCAGTTGCTTAGTTGCTGCAGCCCAAAAGCCCAAAGCTATTTCTCCAAAGTTGGCCCAGCAACCCGGCCTATCTCCTTTGCCTAGTCCGTTTCAGCTCCCGGACCCAGCGACCCGAGCTGCTCCCTTTTCAAGTCGGATTCTCCTTCCTTTTTGCGATTTGAACAAAAAACACTGCCTTTAACCCTAATCGAACCGTTCTCCACCATTCCTTCACCAATCTCACCCAATTCCTCGCCGACGTCAGCCGAACCAACAACCATAATAATATCGCCCCGATTTACAGATCCTCGACCGCAAGGATCAAAATTGGGAACTTTTTCCCCATGAATTTCACATCTTCCCACGAAGCCAATTCCAGTTTAGGGTTTTCCCATTCCACCAAGATTTTGTCAACCTCCTCACCTTTCTGAGTAATGGAACGCTTATCCAAGACCTTGTTGGGGCTAATTTGGAAAATTCCATCGACGTCCATTTCTGGCAATTCTTCTAGAGGTGAGATCTCAGGCTTAATTTTATTTTTTAGTAGGGATACGTGAAACACTGGGTGTATTTTTGAACCCTCTGGCAAGTCTAACTTATAAGCTACCCTTCCAATTTTTTGAATGACAGTATAAGGTCCATAGTAGCGGGAAGCTAGCTTCAGGTTCTTGTGGAGGTGCAAGAAGTTTTGCTTGTAAGGTTGGAGCTTCAGGTAAACTTGATCCCCTGACTCAAAGTTCCTTTCTGTCCGAGTCTTGTCTGCATTAGTTTTCATCCAATTTTGAGAATGCATTAGGTTATCCCTCATGGTCTTCAACATAATCTGCCTCTGCTGAATAAGATCTTTGGCTTCTCCATTGCTTGCATCCATATAGGGTCCCGTAGATAGAAGAGGGGGGGTATACACATATAGGGCCTGAAAAGAAGTCATTTTCAATCCTGTATGATAATTGGTGTTATACCAATGTTCAGCAAGGGATATCCATTTAAACCATTGTCTGAGTGCAGCACTGGTCATACATCTTAAGTAATTTTCTGAGCATTGGTTCAATCTCTCTGTTCGCCCATCTGTCTGAGGGTGGTAATATGATAATAGATTGAGTCTTACCCCCAGCATCTTAAATAGATCCTTCCAGAATGCACTAGTGAAAACCTTGTCCCTATCTGATATGATGCTCACTGGTAATCCATGTAACTTGTAAATGGTGTCTAAAAATAATTTAGCTATAAACTGTGCTGTGTAAGGATGTGAAAGTGCAATGAAATGTCCATACTTGGTGAATCTATCAATGATCACAAGTATCACATCCTTTCCTCCTGATTTTGGTAACCCCTCCACAAAATCCATTGAAATGTGTGTCCAAGCCTGCACATGGATGGGTAAAGGCTGTAGTAAACCAGGGTGGCCTTCCCTATCTGGTTTGTTTCTCATACATACATAATATGCTTGCACCATCTTAACAACATCTCTATGCATCTTAGGACAGAAGAAAACACCTTTCAATCTCATATAAGTACCATTAACCCCAGAATGACCCCCATAAGATGATTCATGCATGACTGACAATATCTGTTTTTTAATCTTGTCATCCTGTCCAACCAACAGTATACCCTTGTATCTTATGACTCCCCCACTGATTGTGTATTCTGGAAAAAGTTTAGGGCTTACACTTTTAGCAGCTAATATGTTGTTGCATAGTGGATCTTTTTCATAAGTAGCTACCACACTTGCACCCATTCTGGAATCACCAGTGTTATGGCCTCACATTTGTCTCCAGTCTCTTCCCTCCTTGATAGAGCATCTAGAGCTCTATTCTCTATTCCCTTCCTATATTGTATCTCATAGTCAAGTCCAAGGAGTTTAGTGATCCATCTTTGCCGCATAGGGGAACATCACCCTTTGATCCAACAGATGCTTGAGGGCTTGTTGATCAGTTCTGATTATGAGTTTGTGCCCTTGGAGATAATACCTCCACCTCTGAATGGCCATTAGGACAGCCAGAAACTCTCTCTCATACACATATAATCTTTGATTCCTAGGGCAAAGTGTCTTTCTCATGTAAGCAATGGGCCTGCCTTGCTGCATCAGTACAGCCCCTACTCCATACCCACTGGCATCAGTCTCAAGGGTAAAAGGTTGAGTGTAGTCAGGTAATGTGAGGACTGGTGTAGAAATCATGGCTTCCTTCAACTTTTTAAATGCATCTTCAGCTTCCTCTCCCCATTTGAATTGGTTTTTCTTTAGCAAAGCTGTGAGTGGTTTGCAAATAATTTCATTGCCCTTAACAAACCTCCTGTAATAACCTGTCAACCCAAGAAACCCACTTAATTGTTTAACAGTAGTAGGCCTAGTCCAGTTGATCATACATTCAACCTTCTGTGGTTCAGTGGATACCCTATCCTCAGAGATCACATGCCCTTGATACTCAATCTGCTTCTGCCCAAAATGACACTTACTTCTTTTGGCATAAAGAGTGTTCTCCCTCAATAGGTTTAATAACTCTTCTAGGTGACTTAAATGTGACTCCAACTCCTTTTTGTAAACCAATATATCATCAAAAAACAAAAGGTTATGCTTCCTCAAGCATCCCTTAAAAACCTGGTTCATTAAGGATTAAAATATTACAGGTGCATTACACAGTCCAAAGGGCATTACCAGGAACTCATAATGGCCATTATGAGTGCTGAATGCAATGAGATACCTGTGATGTGGATCCGTTAATATCTGAAAATACCCTGATCTTAGGTCAATCTTAGAGAAGTATCTGGCCCCAAAAAGTTCATCTAGCAGTTCCTCAATAATAGAGATAGGATAATCATGCTTCACTGTTAGCTCATTTAGATACCTGTAATCAACACACATCCTCCAGGTTGCATCCTTTTTCTTCACTAATAGAACGGGAGATTCAAAAGGGTTTTGCTGTTCTGTATCATCTCTGACTCTGACAATTCCTGCACAATCTTCTCTATCTCATCCTTGTGGTTATGGGAAACCCTGTAGGTGTATTGATGCTTAGGTGTACTCCCAGGTTTTGAGGATTATCTGATGTTCAACCCCCCTGCTGGGGGGTAATCCTTTTGGTTCCTTAAAAACATCCTCATATCTTTCTAGTAAACTTGTCAGCCCATTATCTTCATTGAAATCCTGTTTAGTTGTATGCAGCACATAGATTTCATCCACCTGCTCCTCAAAGTCTTCATGTAACATCCTGAAAAGAGAGTGCTCAGTGATGAGCTGGCAGTGAGCTGTGTCAGTAAGGGCCTTTAATATGGTTTTCTTTCCATCCAAGTTCACAGTGACTGACATGTCCTTATAATCTAACTTAATGGGGGTATTCTCCTTAAGCCAATCACCTCCCAGAATGAGGTCACAACTTTCATGTTGAAGGAGCCTCAGGGGATACTTAAACATGTAATTCTGCATCTTCCAGGTGAACCCTTTAGTCTGCTGAGAACTCAATAACCTCTGCCCATTTGCCACCTTAACCAAAATAGGTTTGGTGGACCCCAATTCACACCCCAGCTCTCTAGAAGTTGATTCCTTAATAAAACTTAGTGTGCTCCCAGTGTCTAGCAATACATGTAGTTGTTTGTCTCCACAATACCCCACAAATCTCATGTAGTCGGACTCTGTTCACCTGCAATAGAGTTGAGTGACATTTGTATTTCTTCAACTGGCCCCAATTCCCCTTCAGGTTCCTCATGGTTCTGAACTGAGTCTAAGTAGTTTAATTCTTCTTCTTCAGTTATTATCATGTAGTTCATTCTGTTCTTGCACCTATTTCCAACCACAAACTTCTCATCACAATCATAGCAGAGTCCATTTTCTCTTCTTGCAGCCATTTCTGCTGAGGTAAGTAATTTAGGAGGTGGTTTTACTTGATTGGGAAGAGTCTGTCTGTAAGCATTAGGGTTAGTGGATGCAATGCCCCTCTTGTTAGGGTAATGGGTGGGAGTAAAACTTCTGTTAGGGCCCTTAACTCTTTTGGTAATTGCCTCTAGGGTTAGAAACTGCTTCCTTCCCAATTCTATGGTCTGTTGGAGGATTTTAGGCTCACATGTTCACAAAAGCTTGTAGGTCTTCACTCAGTCCACTGATGAAACTTGCTATGAAATAGTCTTCAGTGTATCCCTTCTGGTTTAACATAAGCATGCAGGCTCTCAACTCCTCAAACTTCTGAACATACTCAACATATGAACCACCTTGTTTCAGCTTGTTAAACTCCCCAATAATTTTAGCTTCTTTAAGCTCATCAAACTTAGCAGAAATGATCCCAATAAATTGTTGCCATGTGAAATCATCTTCACCTGAGTTGAAGTTTTGAAACCACTGGGCAGCCCTTCCTTCAAAGTGCATAGCAGCCAGTGTGACCTTGTGTGCCACTGGGATATTGGGTATTAATTTAAAATACCCATTACATTTAAGAATCCAGGCCCTAGGGTTTGATCCATCAAATCTGGGAAAATCATCCTTAGGTAAGGGGCTGATGATTTGGGGATTTTGTTGTTCTGCTAACACTCTATTTCTTGATGATAACTGTGATCCTTCATGAGTATGGTCTGAGAAAGGGGATCCCAGAATTTAATCCTCTTCAACTGTTGCCTTGCCCTTGCTCATGTTGAGTAGTTGCAGCTGCATAGTGGCTAGGGTTTTAGTAAGGTGATCCAGCTTTTCAATAAACCCTGTCCTCAACTCTTGCATCTTAGTCTTCATACCATTGAACTGCTCCTGTGTCTCTTGATCCTTTGCTGCACGTTTCAGATTTTCTGTTTGAAGATTAATTTCTAATTTCTTTTGCATTTCTTGTAGGTCCTTCAATCTAGTACCATCAGCCATAGCCAAGGATGAATGGGCTCTAGATACCACTTGTTAAGCTTTTGTAATTTTATGTTTTTGCCTTGTAATTTTGATGAATTGTAATGGAAATGAACTGCTGAATTCAGACGAGAAAGAGGGAGGAAATAGATTAGGAAGAAGAAGCTTGGTAGGTAGAAGTAATGTAATTCATTTCTTAGCCTCCACAATTTGTTTCTGCCCTATTTATACACATAGGAGGGGACCATTTAACATCAAGTGACCCAAAAAAACACAAAGCTAAATAATTATACCAAATAAGAGTCCAATTGCTTAATTAGTTGCTGCAGCCCAAAAGCCCAAAGCTATTTCTCCAAAGTTGGCCCAGCAACCCGGCCTATCTCCTTTGCCCAGTCCGTTTCAGCTCCTGGACCCAGCGACCCGAGCTGCTCCCTTTTCAAGTCGGATTCTCCTTCCTTTTTGCCATTTGAACCAAAAACTCTGCCTTTAACCCTAATCAAACCGTTCTCCACCATTCCTTCACCAATTTCACCCAATTCTCCACCAATTCCATCCTCGCCGGCGCCAACCGAACCAACAACCATAACAGTATGTTATTTCATGAAGCAGGTAGTACGACAGAAGAGTCATATCGAAGAGGTTTAGCAAAGACAAAGTACAAGCACTCAAGGCAAAAGTTGTTTTAGGATAATTGATGAACACATGAAAATGACATTAATGTTGTTAATATGACTCTCTTGTTTATATTTATGTAAGAAACTAATAGTGGCAGTGATTAATATGAATTATTTTGTTGGCAAATGTAATATGTTATGGATGTTAAAGGATTTTTATTTGACAAAACAATGTGAGACTATTATTGCAATGTTTTTTTTGAAATGGGGGAATAATGGTATTATATGGATGTTTCATCATGTTTGACTCATTTATAATTACTAATCACATACTCGTACTTCCATTTTAAACTACTTGGTAGCAATTCATAATGGTTAATCCACAAACTTTAAAGACATTAACAAATTATAATACTTGTAATTACATTTTATACTACTGCCCATCAATATATACTAACTTATAGCAAATCGTAAATATATTTCATACTAAACACAAAATTCACACTAGTTGATACAACTTTATATATATATATATATATATATATATATATATATATATATATATAAGATTGGGTTCAAATGAGAACCCCGTCATTATATGTGAACCTAGGGACTAATCCTAGCCTTAGATCTAATAATGTGTGTGGACCAGATTTTTTCTATTTTTTAATTTTATTAAATTAATTATATGGTAGGAAAAGGGTGTTTATGTAATTTTACATAAACCCTTGAATCAATTTAATCCCAAACCTATTCCGTCCCTTCCCCGTCTCTCACCCAAACCCTATCTCTACCCCAAATCCAAAGTCATCCTTCTCCAATATCCAAAATTCGGCCAACCAAAGTTTCTCCTCTCCTTCGATTTGTGAAATGGCTGATCGGGGGGACCAAAAACCGATGATTGTGTGCGGCGGTGTGACGGCGAACGACGGACAGCATCTGGGCTCACCTCTGCGAGGCGGCGGCAACATCTTCCTTTCCCAAATTTAGAAGTTAGTCGGCCCCATTTCTACCCATCTCTGAAATTTGTGTCGTCGGCTCGGAGGATGGTAACCGGCGAGCGGACGTAGGCGATAGCGTGGTGGTGGCAGGCATGGCGAAGAAGGGCGGTGGTTATGGCCATTTTGGAGTTGGGTTTTGTTTCGTTTGAGGAGGGGGCTGAAACCGGCGATGGTGGAGATGGGGTTTAAAACAGGTGGAGATGGCGTGGATTGTGGTTCGGCCACGGTTCGGATCTGGTCCTGGAGGATGTTGGGTGTCGAAAGTTGTTAGGTGGCGAAAGCGGCGAAGAGGTTGGGTGTCGTCAGGGTAGGGCTTGGTTCGTAAAGTGCAATTGACGGCAGAGGAGGGTACAACTAGTTTTCGTTTTTCTTTTGAACTTTTTCTTTGGGCCCTAGCAATATCAACCTGACGGGCCTGCTGGATAAGGCCTGAGGCCCAATTTGAAAGGCCTTTTAAAAATAACAACTCATCTAACATCAACTAGTTATTTGCACTTTACGAACCAAATAACTTTTTTCTGTGTTATTTTGGTGATTCAGCGTGATCTGGGTTGGTTGGCTAAGATTTTTTTCGCATTCAACTTAGGTTGCCGCGGATCGGGCTCGGCGAACGGCAGAAGTAGGGTCGTTGGGTGGTGGCGATTTGGATTGTCGGGGTTGATTCGGATGGCTGCGATGGTGAAACTCGGCGACGATGTTGGCCGATTATTTTTTTCATTCAAAAAAGCAGTGTTTAATGTAGTTCAAAAGCACCGTAACAATATAAGAAAAAGCACTCCAAATATTGCATAGTGCAATTATGTACAGATTCATTGTGCTTTTTATACAGTACTGTAGTGCTAAAATCAGTCATGTGCGATGCTTTTACTATCCAGTTTTTTTTAATTATATATATATATATATATATATATATATATATATATATATATATATATATATATATATATATATATATATTATATTCTAAAACATGCAATATGTATCTTAAATTTTAGATCTTGAGAATGTGATTAATTTGATATATATTTCATTCAAAACGAATAAAAATTGAAAAAGTTATGGTTTGTTGAAGATTTGAGTTTTATTTCAAATCTTTGAATTTGCAGTTTATAGACGAATTTTGCGATGCTTTTTGTATACAATCGTAGTGCTTTTTTTCTTAATCTATTGTGCTCTCTAAATAACAATGTAGTGCTCTTTGTAAACGTTGATATATGTCCAAAATACCATTTTTAATTAATTAATGCATTTTTTTTTACATTATTACCATGTTGACATGTCATGATCTCAACTATCAAGATTATCCAATCTAATGGTCAAGATGAGTCCCTAGGTTCACATATAATGACGAGTTCTCATTTGAACCCAACCCTATATATATATATATATATATATATATATATATGTGTGTGTGTGTGTGTGTGTGTGTGTGTGTGTGTCTGTGTGTGTGTGTGTGTGTGTGTGTGTGTGTGTGTGTGTGTGTGTGTGTGTGTATATATAGGATTAGGTTCAAATGAAACCCACGTCAATATATGCGAACCTAAGGACCAATCCAGGCCGTTGATTAAATAGAATCAATGGTCAAGATAAAAAGAATCAGTTGACTCTAATTAAAGCATGCTAGGGTTATTTTCGTATATTTAAAATCTGGTCAAATATTGCGGCCTATAATAACGTGTATTACATTAAGGAATATTCAATCATAATCAATCTGTCTGATCCTATTACAATAATTACCACGTCGAAATATCATTAACTCCATCTCTCTGAAACTTCACGCCGAAATACCAGTCACCAATCTCAACTCATCGACGGCGGAAGAATATGGAATCATCAGGCCAGGCTCCATCTTTGATTCGTCCTTTTTATTTTTTCTTCGTTGTTACACAAAACACACCCGAAAGCTTAATCTGTTAATTATGATAGGCGTGGTGAAAAAAAAAAGAAGAAGAAAATAGATGAACGGCTTATTATTGTCTATTCACGCCATTGATGAACGACATAAAAAAGAAAAAAGAAACGAAAGCATGTGTATCGGCATGTTGAAAAAACACCATACAGTAACATAAAAAGCACTGAAGTACCATAAAACCTAGCACTAACTGATCAATATCATTACCAGGTCTTTTTCACGTCTTTTTTTGAATAAAAAGTAATTAATCCTTAAACTGCACAGAGCACCGCTTAATGATCTTTAAAGCACCAATATATAAGACAATTTTCTAAAAGCACCGTATGATTTTTTTAAAGCACTATGTGATAATGTTTTTAAGCATCGTTTGACACGATTATATTATGCGTGTCATTTTTTTGCAGACACCAACGAGTGTAGTGAAAGGAACGAGTATCACGTTGAGATATCACCTGGATTAACCGAGTACTATGTGCCTTTCTGTGAAATGAATTACAAGCCATTCGAGGGAAAGAAATTTACATCGCTAGAAGAAGGTATTAAGTTCTATAGAAATTACGCCTCGAAGTGTGGTTTTGATGTTCGTCTGGGATCGGAAAAAAAGTTCTGTGATAACACTATCATGCTCAAAACCGTTTATTGCAATAGAGAGGGCGAGAAGCTAGTCGCACCTCTTAATAGCGAAAGCGTCGTGCGTGATAATGAAAACATAAGTGGAAGCCCTCTTAAAAAAAAATTTCGCCGAATGTTAAAGCGGTGTGGGTGCATGGCACGTGTCAAGTTTAAGTTGAAAACACCCAACACATCTTTTTCACATGCCTTTTTACCTTTAATTCATGTGCTCCCGCATGCTTGTTAATTTGTTATTTCCTAGATTTTTCTCAGCAATCAAATTGAGAATCTCTGCATAACTCAATCTGGGGGGTGTCTCTGCAGGCAAATAGTGAGTTTTTTTTTTTCAATTTTTTTTGTTTGAAATCTATTTCATTGTTTTCTGATTTTTTTTAAGTTTTATTTAGTGTATCCAAAAGTGAAGGTGAGGGTACAGAGAGAAGAAGATGATATATATGCATATGAAAAAAACTCTTTGGAGTCCTTGAAGGCTTTTGATTGGCTCTCTCTGCATCACTCTTCTTCTTCAGGTATGTATATTATTTATTTATTTATTTTTATTTCTTCCCCACTTTAATTTGCCAATTAATTCCTTATTTGAATATATTGACCCTCTTAAATTTATTGGTTTGGTTGAATTTCTATCCTGTTTTTCAGGCCTTTTTTTTTTGTTGTTATAGTATCATTGTAATTTGTAAATCTTTTTATGTGCAAATTCTTAGATTTTGGTATAATTCTTTCAATAACTCCTATATAGTATAATAGTGATTATCTAGAATAATTGTTGATACGCATTACATATGGGATTCTGCTGAATTAATGAATAATGAAGTTTAATTTGTGTTTTTCCATAGCTATTTAAATATTTATTTTTTTGAGAGTGATGTGATTTTATTTCTCAAACTCATCACACTGGTTTTCATGCTTGTGAAATTATACAAGTCTTATAAGTATTACTTTGTAATTTTCTAATGGCTCGTATTAAGATCGTTTGTTTTTGTCATAAAATGTGTAGCGCCAGTATCAGTTGTGAGAGTTCCTCGATCGTATGCCCCAAAATCACCAACTCCTAGMTTTCTTACCAAAGGTTTGGAAATCTCCTTATTTTTATTTTTATTTTTTTAAGGTATCGTAATCCAACTGGTTCGTTATGAACTAAAACTTCATATTTTATGCTCAAATGAAGATACCAACAAAAAGAAGACGGTTTCGTAGGTGAACCAAAAAAAATATTAGACCTTCATCAGCCCCACGTCCGCGCGCTGTCTTGTCGAGTCCAAGTAACTCGCACAATTTAAGCCTATACATGCATGTAACTTCTCTTATTTTATTTTATTTATTATCTCTTTCGCGCTGAATAATTTCCTCGTTCTGTTACTTTGTGGATCAGTATATGTTGATGCTATGCATAGACATTAATACATGGTCAAATAATTGGTTGTGGCTTAAGGGAGTGTTTGCCTACTCTTTTGCTTTTGGAAGAAGTGATTTTATACACATACAAGTTGAAAACTAATTAAGAAGATTTTAGAGAGTTTGGTGGAAAAGTCAAAAGGTTATGGTTTAATAGTTAAATCAGAAATAAAACAAAAATCTAAAGCACCCCTCCCTGATGCTATTCAATTTTAATTTAATTAAATGAAGCAGAATCAGAAGCAAAAGTTGACATTTACGAACATTAAAATGTTAAGATCACTGCTTTTAAGTGATTGCAAGCGCTCCCTCAGAGTCTCTAGAGGGGAGATTGTATTACTCGGCTATTTTTAGAATTATAATAGATTCAGAAGTAATAATTCGTTCTTCTTATGGCTTCCATATATTTTTATAGCATTTTTGCTAGTATTCGAAACAACTATATTGTATTTGCATATCTTCTAAGAATTTGGATTTATGAATCTCCGAACAACTATCAACACCTTATCTGTCATAATATGTTTCATTTTGACTCAGACAATGACGGGATCATCGAGAGCAAAACGCCGGCAAGAACAAAGCTGTTTTCCGGTCTAAAAGATCGTCCTTCAAGTCAAAACAGACACACGCAGTGTAAGATTTTTCCGAAATCTTCGGGTTCTGAAAGCTTTATAACACCTACACAAGGATATCACAAAGAATCGGCTGAGCCCAAAAACAAGACTCGAGCAAAAGGCAGATCGACAATAGGCAATTTGAGCATCAGGGCAAGGCATCACAAAAAGATAGCACCATCATCGGTCCAGAGTTGAGCTTTTTCCATTTCTGGGGATTACAAAGAAAAGAAAAGAAAAAAAAAACTGAACTAAAGAGACATTGAGAGTTGATACAAATATACAAAAGTCAGATAGCGTATAATTTAGAAAAAGGGTAAAATGGGCAGATCACTCTACATTGAGTTCACGATAACAACACATTCAAGAATGACGCCTAGATGAAAACCACATCCTCTATTGGCTAAAGATGAGTCTGCAAATGGGTGCTCATTAATTGTGTATCTATGTCATGTTTTCAGACAGAAATATGTCCTCATTGTTAATAAATGCACAAGAAATAATTGACASTGGCACTCTCAAGTTTATTATGCATTTGCTGTTGTAAGGGGTGAGAAARYTGTTTACATTTTCAGTGAAAAGTGGTTTTTGGTTGATCATTATGGTTATATGCATACTAAAATTATGTTARATTTGAACTTGTAATTAATTTTGGCATTAAGCCTCTTCTAAACCTACAAATTTACACATACACACATACTCAAAGCACCAGCTATTATATATAAAAACATTCAAGGCATCATATGTATAAATCCAATCACATATATTTAAAAGCACCAGTCACACTCAAGATAAAGCACTATAATGTATAAAGCATCTTCAAGTATTATTAACAACACTACAAAATAAAATCACTGCACAATTTAGCCCCGACAAACTGCAAGCAAATTGTCTGARGCACGCTGGGTTATACTTCAAAGCATCATACATATAAAAAGCACTAACAAGATATGTTAAACAGCACCAGATGCTTTCCATTTTTTTCGGTGATAGCCATGGGAGCAGTTGAAACATATTCTAAAAAGCAGTTTATACACACTCTCTATGTAAGAGCACAATAAAGCACAATTCGAAGCACCATAAAACATTTGAAAGCACTAGGTATACATATACAAACACCACTTACATAAAATTGCTGCATTTCATATGTGCAAACAGTTATGTAGTACTACAGAGTGCACTATGAATTTTCAAAATTGGTTCGGGAATTTCACCAACGTAAAATCATTACTTTCCAAAAATCAATTTTTCAGAAAAAAAAAAAATTGCATGCTCAGGGAATCCCGTTTTTCAGGCCAAGACAAGAACAAAATCAGTAAATGAAATTAGAGGAGGCCCAGCAATATCGGATTCATTAATTCAATTGGAATTTTTGGGTTTAAATGGAATTCCAGTAATTCAACTACAGTGTATGATTTTTTTCGCTTACATACTGCTTTCTAGGGTTCATAGAAATCAGTCGCCTCAGTGGGTTCAAATTATACCTGTGACAGCATCCGCCGCCGTCCGCCGGAGACCCCTTGAACGCCGACCGTCGCTCTCCATCAGGAATCCCCGAATTTTTGCTCGAAGCGCTGCGTGATGATTCTATGTCTTTGTATAAACGAGCCCTTTCTATAGTGCCGGCACGCATCCCAGTGATTTCTTTCCTAATGAATATTTGATGATTTCTTTCCGGGTGAATATTTGATACGGGTGGCATCATATTGAACTTGCCTTTTGGTGTTCCAAATATCACGGAGCTATGAATCAGGCGGGAGTGATACAATATTATCTTAGGCCTAATTTGACCCTCCCTATCAATAAAGCAGCGTGGATAATTTTTTTTGTCCATTTTTAAACACATAATCTCATTTAAATTTGGCCTTCGGATTAAATTAATCAACGATTCAGATTGGTCCCTAAGTTTGCATATATTGACAGGTTCTCATTTGAACCCAACCCTATATATATATATCACCCCTATATATTAATGCAAAATCCCCCTAACCTATGTGTCTGCTTCGCATGCTTCGATTGACAAATAAAAAATTATGGTGCTTCGTTTGCTTATGTGTCATCCGAACCTAATATATACCTAATTTAATACGTTTCTTTTTATTCTAATTTAATTCTTTTATTATATTTTTCCTTATTCAATACTTTCCTTTGATTCTCCTAATATAAAAATAKAAATAAGTTATATATAATTAGTATATAATATCTAAATTAGTTATTTTAATTAAGATTAATACTTTCGTTTGATTCTCCTAATATAAAAATAGAAATAAGTCATATATAATTAGTATATAATATCCAAATTAGTTATTTTAATTAAAATTAAAACTACATATGAAATGATTTTAATTAAAAAACTTTATTATGAAAATAATTAATAAGTTTTATTGATAATATAATTTAAAATAATTTTATTTTTGGAGTTTCAAATATTATATATAGGTAAAATATGAGTTATTTACAATAATTTAAGTATGTAACTAAATATTAGTTATGTATTCAATCTAAACATAAAAATATTAAATTAATAATTAATAAATATTGATCAGATACCAGTACAATGTGACACGGGTTGAGAGTATGACATCTTTTGAATATCTCAAATTATGTAACTAATAATTATTAATGAATTTATTGTAAACATTAATATATGAAATGATTTAATAATAATAATTAATAAAATAGTATTAGATACGGGTTTAGAATGTGACGCATTTTGAAAATTTTGTAAATATGTAACTAAGATTATTAATGAATTTAATTTAAACACCAAATACAAGATTATTTAATATTTATAATAATTAATAAATAGATTAGACATGGACAAGTCATGGGTTGGGAATACATTATTTTAATTTTAATTTTTATTTTAAACTTAAAATTAAATAATTATCACAAATATTTTTTATATTTATCTTTTGATAAGTCTCGTATAATACACGGGTGTTAAACAAGTATATATTTATGCAAAATCCTCATAATTTATGTGTCTACTTCGTATGCTTCGCTTGGATAATAAAAAAAATTGGTGTTTCGGTTGCTTATGTGTCATTCGAGCCTAACCTAATTTAATAATTTTCTTTTACTGTATTTTGTCTAATTTAATATTTTATTTTTATTATACTTAGCCTAATTTTATTTTTATATTTTATCTAATTCAATAATTTCCTTTTATACACTTAATATAATAACATAAATACGTCATATATAATTAGTAGAAAAAAAAAAATCAAAATTAATTATTTTAATTAAAAGACGAATTACATATGAATTAATTTTAATTACAAAAAAAATTATTTATGAAAATAATTAAATTATATTTATAATAAAAATTGAAATAATTTAATTTTGAAATTTTAAATATTCTATATATTTAAATTATGATATATTTGTAATAATTGGAGTATGTAACTAAATATTAGTAATGAACTCAGTCTAAATATAAAAAAAATAAAATTATATAATAATAATTAATTAATATTTATTAGACAATGACACAATGCGAGAAGGCTTGAAAGTATGACACCTTTTGAATTTTTCAAAGTATTTAATTGTAATTACTAACAAAATTAATCTAAACATAAAAATATAAAATGATAAAATAATAATTAATTAATATAGATTAGACGGGTTGAAAATGTGACATCTTTTGAATTTTTATAAGTATTTAAATATAGTTTTTAACAAATTTAATATAAATATTAAAATATAACATTAATCAATAATTATAATAATTCATAAACGCACTAGTTGAGAACACATCCTTTCAATTTTTATTTTAAATTAAAGTTTTATAAATATCACAAGTATTTTTCATATTTAGTTTTTTATAAATCCCGTGTAATACACGGGTGTTAAACTATATATATATATATATATATATATATATATATATATATTACTACCTACTGATAATAAACACTTGTAGTTGCATTTGATACTATAAGGTTTCAATTCATACTAGCAAATAACATACCTTAAATCCATTTCATAATACACTGACGGATAATAATTTCATACTAACTTCTACTAGTACACACAATTATATACTAAATTTTTTACACACCAATTCCATACTAACTCCATACTAGATATTGTGTGGAATTATGTTTGTCAAATCATATTAGTTGCAAACTAACATGTACAATTCTATACTAACTGATATACATGTACCACTCACAATTCATTGAAGATATATAACACACAATATCCATTAAATATTCTTTGAACGTCATCGAGGGCTATCATATTAAATGGTATGTAACACATAATTCTATACTAACTAATATATTATACAACACACAATTCCATACTAAATAAGTGAGATAAAATACACAATTCTATACTACTATTTCAGATACAATTCCTAGTTTCATGCAAAATAATACAAGATTCCATACCAAACTAATACAAATATTATACATAATTACATACTAGTTTAGATTCAATACATGTTTTATACTACCATTTAAGATACAACACACAACTCACTCCATTGTTATTGTCATCACCACCATCGTCGTTGTCATGATCACCACCGTGAAATAAATTTATAGCAACTCTAGCGAGATTGAAAAATATATTGACATCGCCATCGATGTCGTCGTAACCACCATCATTTTCAGCTTTACTTTGTCGGTGATGGACCTCGAGCCCGTGTCCATGGATGAAACTAAAAATCGAAATCCAGCATAACTCGCGTCTGCTGCATGTTTTTCGTCGGTCACCATACACCACCTCTCAAGTTTATCGTGCCGTTTAGATATACTCGTTTGCCATTGATCTTTCCTATAAGTTTTGGAGTGGGTTAGGCATGTTGATTTCATACTATACAATATAATAATTTCATACAATAATTTTCATAAAATGTTGAGAGTATATATCAGACATTATTTTCATTTCACACTCAAACAGAAATAAGATGGGGAAAAGTGTGCACAACATGAATTAACATACCTGACACAATTTTCATACTACCAAAAATTCATACTGTTTATATTTCAGACCGGATATTCCATGTTTTTTAATCAAAAAATGATAAAATTATATACTTATTGTTATTTCAACGAAATTAAACATGTTTTTGAGAATATAAGAAATTAATTTCCAAGAGATTTAGCAAAAATAATAGAAAGATTTCCCGGGGGGCTACTTACTGGATTCCCATCGCAGAAAAGAATCGCCAAAATAAAAAATTTCGGTCGTCGCCGCGCTATAGCAAATGGGATGAGTTAATCTTTTTTTTTTCGAACAGAGGAACAGAGAGTATCGTAGGTGATATGAATAGGATGAGTTAATCACGCTTCATACCATATTGAATGGTATTGTCATTAGTTTTAGATTCAGGGCAGTCAATTTAACACAAGTTTTATGAATATATGATAAATATTTAACCTAAATGGGATGGAAACAAGTTAGTGGATTATATGGCAATTAGTGGTGGTTGGAATGTAGTAAATGGTAATTTTTCCTATAAATAATATATGTGTGTGTGTTAAATGTGTTTTATTATTTATTACAATTATAAATATTATACATTATATTATATATAATTATATTTATGTGTATATATATATTAAGTAATATCTTATATTGAATAATATATAGATTATTAAATAATAATACATATATATTAATAATAAATTATATATCTCTCGGTAATTATTCTGGTGTTACCGATGGAAATTTTTTGTTGTTAATAAATAAAATTAAAAAATCATAAATAATAAATAAATAAATATTTAATTTACCAACAGAATAATTTCTCTCGGTAATTAAAAAATAATAAAAGTGGGGTTACCGACGGAAATGTCTGTCGGTATTAAATAAAACTAAAATAAAAACTAATAAAAATAAATATATTAAATAAATATTAAAAATTTAAATTTACCGATGGATATTTTTGTCGGTAAATAAAAAAATTAAAAAAAATAAAAATTATCGACGGAATTAATTTTCAGTTGGTCATTTTTAAAATCCATCGGGAATCCGTCGGTATTACCGACGAAAAATGTCCAACGGTGTTTTCGTGTTTTTTTTAGTGGAAGTTGGAATAAATTCCCCAAAAAATGAGGGAATTTGATTTCCCTTGTAAAACCAGTGGAAGTAAGTCTATACCTCAGCTCCTTTCCGAGGGAAATCAATTCAATCAGTTATTTGATTTTTTTTAAATAAAAAATATAATTACATTAACACAACTCATACAATGTCATTTTACACACTTAAAATATAATTAAAATGATGTTAATATATAATTCTCAGGGAATGTATTATTATTGATTAATATGCCATGTAATATAAATGGTATGTTTGATACGATCGATCTTTTATATTTATAAGGATGGATATTTTTATTTAACTGCATGTGTAATCAATGTAATCTCGTTACTTTTTCTAAGATATTACATGGGTACTTTCCATGTTTTAAAATAAATAAATTGTTAATTGTTTGATAGTTATATATTTTTTCTGATTTAAAACAAGATTCTAAAAAAACTAAGGAATTTGGTTTCCCTCGAAAAGGGACCAAGGGACAAAGATTCCCCTCGGTAGTACCTGGTTTGCACATTTTTGTACGTGTTTTTGTTACCTTTTTTTGTCGTGTTTGCATGTGTTTTGCTTGGATTTACGGGTATTAGGAGACGAATTGGTCTATATTGCTATTTTTAGGTTTTTGTAGCATTTGCGCGGTTATTATTATGTTTTCGTATTTTTTCCCTCGTTTTTATATTAATGGCCGTAGAATGACCAAGCGGGACCCGCGCACGCTTAGGTCATTGGATTTGACTCGTTATAGAACGGCAGGTGAAGACAAGCAAGGGAATATAGCGCGAACAAGGAACGACAATCGGCGAACATCTGGAGCAGAAAACGAGAAAACCGAACCGGGAGCAGCCATGCTAGTCGATCGACTGGCATGCAGATCGCCTGCTAGTCCAGTCGATCGACTGACCTAGCCCAGATTGACTGCTCGGTAGTAGGCTGGGCCGTTGACACAAGGCAGTTGATCGACTGCAATTCAGTTGATCGATGGTAGTCGGCCCGATCGACTGCCTCGCAGGGAATTTCGGGATTTTTGGCCCATTTTGACACTTTTGCCCCTGCAGCCTCTATATAAACCCCCAATCTTTTCTCCACCAACCTTATTCTTCCTTGGTGGATTTTGGACTTGTTCCATATCCTCCAAGACCCTCTATAATTCCTTTACATAATAAACTCTAGTTCATAGTCCATAGAGTAGTTTTAGCTTAGTTAGTTTTAGTCGTTGTTCTTAGCAAGTGTTGGAGAGGGTGAGACCTCCTTCATTTGTGGTTCTTGTTTTGTTGAAATTGTTCTTGTATTTTGAAGATTGTAAGCTAGACTTTGAAGCACTTGTTTGGAGTAATAATGGTAGTAATCTTTCTATTCTCTGTTGTGTTGTTCTTGATTAATTGTTATTGTTGTGTGTTGGTTATTAAACCTTAGCTTAAGTTGTTTTTCATGGCATTTCAAATTCTCTAGTGTAGGTTCTATTGCTTGTGTGTTGCTTTTTAAACTTCTTCTTGCAAACTCCATTGAAGCATTTTCATTTGAAGCTTTTTACCCTTTATGTGTAAACAAACATTTGGTCTTTAAAAGACGTATGGAACTTTCTTCTTTAATCAATTTGGCATTTTTCCATTTAATGCTCTTTGACTTGTTTTAAGTTTTAAGCTTTGACTTTCCCTCCATTTCATCTTTCAAACTTTAAAAACTTTGTTTAGTGTATTAATTTATTCAAGGTTGTTATTTAGGTTTAAACAATGTCATTAGAATTAGTTAATTTCAAGCAAGTTTTCAATATTTATTTTCTTATGCTTAAATTATTGTTTTCAAGTTTTCATTTCAACTCATGCTTTAGCATTAAAAACTCAAACCAAATCAAATGAATTAATGCTTTCTTAGAATAGATTAGTATAGTCGAGATTAACAGGAGATTAAGTAAAAACACCGATCGCCGATAACATCTATCCTCGAGAGACACGACTCGTGAAAACTTACCGCTCTACAGTTGACTTCGTACTATTGCGGAGACAATTTCTTAGAGTGCTAAGAAATCTTCGATCAAACTTTGGTGCCATTGTCGGGGATAGATTAAGGCTAATATTATTTTTAATTACTCTTTTTGTTATCTTAGTTAGTAGATTAGATTATATTTTTATTTTACTTTCGATGCACGTAATCCTTTGTTGAGTGTTGTGTATGCAAGGTAGGCGATCGCTCGGACGAGAGCGAACGATGACGAACGCATTCGAGATTTCGTTGCCTCCCGCCCACACGCATGATTCGAACTTTTATGCACAATAAGTAAGAACCGATAATAAAGAACTTCTCCATCGCATTTAAGTGTGTAACCAACAAAGAATCGAAAAAGGTCTTTTCAGGTTGTAATGTAAGGCTCTTTGGACGGGTATGGAATATAAGTCGTTGTTAGAAGAGTTTTAGTGGTGTTGAAATATATCAACGGGTTCATGACTTGGTATTATCGGAAATCGATTCGATTGAAGGTTTCAATGTGTTTCAAACTTGAAAAAAAAAAGGAAAACGGAAATTAAGTAATTAAAATAACTAAACTAATCTAGAAATTGAAACTGCATGCAGGTAGTATGCCTCGTCGTATGCCTCAAATAGAAAATGCAAAGCAATAATGAAAACAAGCAAGAAAATACAATGTTTCACCAAGTACAAGCATGCATGCACAAGGTACAACAATGCATAAAATCCTAAATAATGCAAATAAGTAAAAACTGAAAGCATGGATATAAAGAGCAAGAAAATTAGATGGGAAATTTCAAAACTTTACAAGAAAATAACAAGCATCAAAGTGTAGATTTAGGATTTAACCTAAAACTATGCATGAAAATAAAATTGCAAATAAAGCATAGAAAAGACTTGAAATCAAGACGATCAAAGACTCGATCTATGATCTAGATGTGTCACTAATTTAGGTTCCATATCCAATTCCTAAGATTTGACATGAATTCAAGGTGCTAAGACAAAAAGCATAAAATGAAGAACAAAGCATGTAAATGAAGAACAAGCATGGAAATAAAGCATAAAACATGAAATTGAAAGGAAACTTACTTGAATTAAGAAATGAAACAAAGCTTGAATGTAATTGAATCAAAAGTAACAATCCAAAGGAGTATTTGGATCCTTCTTAGGCTTACAAACCCAAGGCCAAGTATGAAAGTAAGTCTAAATCTAGAAAAGAAATTACATCAAAACTTGAAATTAAATCTAAAACCTAAGAGAGAAGATTATCCAAGAGCTTGATTGAAATTTGATCCCAAACCCTAGATTGGGTTCGGAGGGGAGTTATCTCTTTACAAATGAGAGTGAGGTTCTATTTATAATAGGTTTAATTGGGTTTAAATGGGCCAAATTAGCCAAAAAGGCTTGAAATTCCCGGGTTTGACCAAGATTGACCTGTGTTGACCTTCCTAACCACTTGGCTCGACTCTGGGCTTGATTTGGTTCGATTTGGCTCAAGGTGGCTCGGTAATGGCCGAGCCTGGGCGCGCATGGCCGGGCGTGGCCGACAGGTCTCGGCAAGGCTAGGCGAGCGCGCTCGCGCTGGCATGTGCTGGTGTCGGTTGGCGCGCGCTGGCTGTGTGCGGGCGGACTCGGCAGGCTTCGGGCGGAACTCGGCAGCTGCGCGCGGGCGCGCCTTGGCTCGGTCCAACTTGTGCCAAGGTTCGTTTGGCGAGTCCTGACACGTCCAGGCATGTCTTAGCGACCATTTCAGAATGTTTTGGCATTTTGGAGCTAGTTTTTTGGCTCATCTTGGCATGTCTTGGCGCGGCTTGGCTTGTATTTTGGCCATCAGTTTCTCCACCTTTAAAATTAGGAATTTTAAACATAAAAATCCAAGAATTTCACCAATCCTTGAACTAATTGAACTAATTAACCCATTAAAATATAAAATTAGCAAGAAACACAATAAACAATAAAACAAGAAAAACGACCTAAAAACCTAACGAAAAATGACAAAACTACTAAAATCAATATAACTTCTTTTTACCTCCTGAACTATGGCCATTTTGACACTTTGCCTCCTAAACTTTTTTTTCGTGCAAATTACCTCCTAAACTGTACGAATTTTGCACTTAACCTCCTGAACTCCCATTTTTGGTGGAAATTCTAGCCGGATCTCACTCGTGTGACTGCACGCTAACATATAAGGGGTAAAATTGACTTTCCATCTCCTCCTTATGACTCTCTCTCAAAATAATGGCACGTGAGCACTACGTAGGTTCCAAATCCTACGTGCATACATATATTAATGCGAACATCATCTTAACAGGTCACACAGGTGCTCACGTGCCATTGTTTTGAGCAGGAGTCATAAGTAAGAGATGAAAAGTCAGTTTTATCCCTTATATGTAAGCGTGCATGTCACACGAGTGAGCTCTGACCAAAAGTTCCACCAAAAACGAGAGTTCAGGGGGTTAAGTGTAAAATTCGTACAGTTTAGGAGGTAATTTGCACGAAAAAAAAGTTTAGGAGGCAAAGTGTCAAAATGACCATAATTCAGAAGGTAAAAATGAATTTTCTCATATAAAAAATCTATCTAAAAACACAACAATTACATGTAAAACGCACGGTCCAACTGAAAGAAGTGAATGTTGCTAAGGTTGAGGAGAAAGTGCAACAGCCTACTTATTTACCTTTGCCTGAAGAACCGAAGGTTGATAGAAGCCTACATTGCAGAGTTGGAGTTCGTCTCCCTGACGGGCGTAGAGTTCAGAAGAACTTCCTTCGCACTGATCCATTTCAGGTACATTATATGATTCTATTTGGGAGTTATCATTTTATGGTATCAATGAGTTTTCTTTTTCTTTTCTTTATTTATTATTTATTTTATTTTCTTGGTGATGAGGTATGATATCAAGTCGTCCAACTTTATCCTGGATTTTCTGTCCTTTTCTTTCATTTTTTTATTTATCTGTCTCTTGATATTCTTATTTGAACCTTAAGTTTGAGTATTAATCATGTTCGCTTCTATAAGCTATTAATTAGTAATTACTTGGTGATACGGACCAAAATAACCATACGTGAAATTATGTGGTGAACGTGGCTATTCGTGGAAAGCGATCTCATTTCCTAGGGAGGGTGTACCCCTGGGAGGTGAGCGAGCTGTGATAATGCGAGTGTATGGTTTTGTGAAGAGTAGCGACCTGTAGTATGGGGATGGCTTTTCATACAGGGTCGCGACCTCTTGTACTTTGGGCTGGGTATTTGGGCCCGATTTGTGGATCTAATGTATGTGAATCATTATGGGCCTGGTGGGCTGTATGCCCCGGCTTAATTGGGATATTTATGGAGAAGTTTTGTTGTTTATGGGAACTGGCCATAAATTAAGAGTCCTAATTAAGAGACGATTGTGAGAATCCTGGCATACATGAAATTCTTATCATGAAAGGTAATCCTAGACATTGGGATTCTTCTCCTGTCCCTATAAAAGGAGCCCTTGGCTTCTCTTTTGAGGTTAATGCTTGTTTACGCATTTTATTATTTTTGAGTGCACTAATATTATTGAGAGAGAAGAAGTGTGTTTTCCGCTTATTAACTTAAGCGTCGGAGGGCCTTAACGGGCTCGAAATTCGGCCCGTTCTAAGGCGCTGTTTTGCAGGAAGTCGAGGTCGCTGAGACGATTGCGGATTCTTTGGAGGTCGCTGTGTCGTGTTTGAAGGTTTTCTAGGTCACTGATCTCTATTTTTGAGGTTAGTACCCCCTTTATTTGGTAGTTCAACTTTTTGAACTTATCAAATTGGCGCCGTCTGTGGGAAAGAGGGACATCGAGTCCTTGAGCGTGTCGTGTTTGAAGGTTTTCTAGGTCACTGATCTCTATTTTTGAGGTTAGTACCCCCTTTATTTGGTAGTTCAACTTTTTGGACTTATCACTTGGAATCAGTGGCTGTTAATTATAGAGGATGTATCCTGTATTAGGGCAGTTGATTTACAGATTTTACCTGTAAAAGTCGAAACTAGTCCATAACTTGATTTCAATAAAAATTAACTTGCCTTCGATTCCTATTTGTGAACTATATCAATCTAATTCACAGTATATCGATTAGTGCTCGTCAGTTTTGTCAATGCATGCCTTGGATCAATTTAAGAGCAAAGTTTTTTTTTTAATCCAATCGTTGTCGGAGTACGAAGCAGGCCTATTGAGAACTCTTCATTCACTTCTTTTTGCATATATCTTAAATTGAAACTTGCTCAATAGATAGAAACTTAAGATTCACTTTGGAATCTATGTGGTGTTGTCGAATTTTTATAAGTATCAACTATTTTTATTTTATTATGTACCGTGTCAAAATGATATTCAACTAATTTATGCTAATGATATCGTGCATTTTGCTCCCATTCAGCTTCTGTGGTCATTCTGCTATTATGAGCTGAAAGAAGATGGTATGAAGCCATTTCGCTTGACTCAAGCTATTCCTGGTGCTTCAAAGTCTTTGGATTTTAATGACAACTCGACGTTTGAGGAGTCGGGCCTTGGAAACTCGATGGTTTCAGTTACTTGGGAGTGAATATGTTAAATTGCTTATTTTACTGGGAAGGTGGCTGGAGAATTTGGGTGTCGACTGCCGAAATATTTATATCAAGTCCTTTTTATTTATTTATAAATGTTTAATGGCAGAGGGTGGATGCAACACAACTACTTGATGCAAATGGTGTGATCTTGTATATTTTCCTTGTCACATGCATTGAAGACAATGGGATGGTAATATAGCCTTGTTCTCATTCTATCAAATTTCCTGTTGTGTGCATGTTTTAATTTTGAAAGCCTCCACTTAATTCGATGAACCCAGTTTACATAATATTGATTTTCTTCTATTCAGAATTATAATCGAGTTTAACATGATAGTGAATTTGAGTGTATTTGTTCATTGCTGGCATTGTAAAGAAATACGGCCTCACATTGAATTGGGTAAAATCCTTATTTACTTAGAACACTTCCCATCTTTAACTACCCTAAATTGAGTTGGGCAATTTCTGGTTACAACTGTTGAGTTGTACAAATTTGCTTTAAAATCTTGGCCTTGACTCTTTGCCACATATAAGACAAATAATAATAACAATAACACACTTCCATATTCCCCTGCTTTTGAGCTAACCTGTTAGTCTTTTGTTGTTCTGGATCAACTTCTTTATAAATTTTTTTTTAAGAAAATGTAGTTTATAAAATACAACCAACCATCCCGCCAAAAGAAACAAATACAAAAAACATTTCTACCTATGGGAGGAACTCCATTTCTCCTAAAAAAAATGTCGCTTAATATTTGGAGAATATTTGGGTTCATACTCCCCAGAAAAGAAAATACTGGGCCAGACAATTTCCATTTCATTTTTTCCTTTTCTTTTTTCACCTATTTCTACTCCTACACAGTAAAACAAAAGTCAACAACAACAATTAGGTTGGAGACGATCGTCTCGTGAAGAGACGCTCATCGTCAGACGCCCACTTGTGGGCCACCTCCTTGCCCATGCTGTAGAAACCCAACTCACTGAACGTCTCGTCTCCAAGGGACTCCCGAAGATCTTTCCTCGATTCTCTGACGTGCCGCCGCACGCATCTCACGGACCCCACCTCCACGCAGCTGCAGTGGGTTGGCCCGACTATTGATTCACGAGAGCCCGAAATGTTCGGATCGGGCATTGGGATTATGCAAGTGCTTGTTTGATGATTGGGAGCTGACAAATATTGCGCACGAGCTCTCGGGTCCCAGTCTGGGAGCTCGGCTTGATGATCGGGCCCCACGGGAGCTTCTTTTGTAGGAGAAGAGTTCAACGAGGATACGTACGGGTGCTCGAGTTGTTGTGGTGGTCGGGATGGTAGGCTGATGTCAGCATATCTCGCAAAGGTGCTTCTGAGTGAGGTGTTGTCCTCGTGTACAGCATCATCTTCCATGTCGCTGGTGGTGTTGGTCCAATATAAGGGCCCATCCGCGTACAATGTTATGATATTATCATCAAGTTGAATATGTTGCTCGGTTTCTGAAAGATTTTCCACTCTATCACCCATCCTCTGTATTTCAAGATTAAAAAAAAAGGTGATTTGGTGAAGCGCGTATGAATAGTAATAAATTTGCACACAACTGCCAATTTAGCGCAAGATGAAATATGCACAAACACATTTTTGCAACACAAGAAGCATGTAGATGACAACCCTATACATATGGCAAGTGAAATTATGATTATGTGTCACATTTACATAACAAAAGTGCAAATATTACAATATTTTGACAACATTTGGCCGGAAAAAAAAAAGTAAAATGGTATGTGTGTGCGTTTGTGTGTGTGTGAAATAATAACATCACCATTCGACTTGCCTCTGATTCATTGTCTGCAGTAGATGCACAAAGAGCTTCACCACTTCCAAGCCTCCCGTTGGCTTGCAACACGCATGAATTGCTCTTTGCTTCGCCTAAGACGATATCGTTTTAAAATTAATTAGTCTAACTGTCAATTTGTTTTTCCAGACATAGCCAGACAACATGCGCGCGCACACACATGAGTTGTCAAATCATGCTTCAGTCAAACACTTGTAGATAAAGATAGAAATATCAATGAAATTATTTGATATAAACTAAAAAAAGGCAGGAATCCATTACACAACGCGAATTACAGGAAAATCATTGACTTATATGGATAGCAAAATTTACCCGGACAACCTGGTCATTTTTGGCCTCTTCGACGCCAAATGGCGCACGCAAGCTGCGGCTGCTTCAATCATCAGGAACATTTCACTTGCAACGAAGTTGTTTTCCAGTTTAGGGCCGACTATATATCCAAATTCATCTTTGTCGAGTGCTTGAGTGAGCAAGGGCCGAGCCCATTCAACCAGGCTTTCGTCACCTAGTGGTTGAGACGAGTCAACAGACTTACGACCCGTAATGAGCTCTAAAAGCACAACACCAAATGAATAAACATCGGATTTCTCAGTGAGTTTACCAGTCGATGCGTGTTCGGGAGCCAAGTACCCAATTAAAAACAAGAAAATATAGAATCGAAAGCATTAAGGCCCAAACTAAAAATCGTCATTCATAACATGGAATGAAAAAGCAACAAAAAAGCACGAGGCGTTCAAATGAAACACTAATAAAAGAGTCTGAAATTCTTTTCCAATTAAAAACTCGAATAATGAGTCAAAATAATGAGTACCCATCATTCAAAACACCTAAAAAACGTCCAGTGCATGATGAAAATCAAATCTCACATTATTCCATTTCTTAGATGTTAGATGAGCTTTTGTATTTAACTCTTGCTATATTATTTAATGTGCATATATCTTACCTAGCTGACATCAAGGTTTTGTTTTTTAAGAACATTGAAGCTCAATCATCTGATGCATCATATTTAGCAAAAGAAACAAGAAAAAGAAACTACAGCTTCAGGGTTGGAAAGAAATCAAAAGCGCACATGTATGAAAATAAAATTAAAATGTATAACCAAATAAAAACCATGGAATTAAGATCTCAATTTATGAAAAATCAATTTTCCCCCAATTCATAACCTAACCCCAAAACACATAAAGAAAGATGAAGAAAGAAAGAAATTTTTACCTGGCGGGTCAAACAAAGACGAACCCCAACGGCTTGTGCACCGGTGCGCCATTCAACGGAGGAAATGGGTGACGCAAAGGGGTGAGCCGTTCAGATTTTCGCTGTTTTATTTTTTCCTTTTGGGACTGGTAGTTCAGAGCATGGTTTAGAGACCCGTAATAAGAAAGCAGGTTTGTTTGTTTTGTTTTTTTTTGTTTTTTTTTTTTTTGAACTGGGGTAGCACCGTGGAGGCGGATTAGGGGCGGCAGAGGGAGAGCGGARTAGAYGATAWTGCGTAGGTTTTGGAGAGGGAGAAGACAAGAGGAGTTTTGTGAAATTTTTATTTTTGCCGCTTTAAATCAAAGTTAAAACTATCCGCTCAAACTTTCACTCCAATTTAGAGTTCTCCTTTCAATTATTTCATGCTTGCCGCTATTGTTTAAATTTGAACCATGAAAGTTTTGATTTTATTTATTTTATTTGTGAATTGTTCATGAATAATTATTTGTAATAATAATAATAATAATAATAATAATAATAATAGTGGCAATAATAATAATAATAATAATACCCATTATAATCATTAAAAGATAATAGTAGTAATTTCACAATATCAGTCAAAATTATAATTTTCTATTCACAAATCATTATAATAACTATCATAATCACTAAAAAATAAAAGTAGCAGTATCACGATATCAATCGAAATCATTGATTTCTATCGGAAAATCATCATAAATATAATTGTAATTACCAAGAGATAAAAGTATTAGTATCACGATGTCAATTGAAATCACTATCTTTTATCAGAAAATCATCATTTATTTCACCATCACTCGTGAAAGGATCTTGTTGTTCAGCATTTTCATGCGTTTATTTGCAAATACTATGCCTAAGGCGTAGGTTAATTACAAAAAAAAAAAAATGTTTGAAAATTATATGATACACCTCGAGGTTGTTATTTCTATAATTATTATCCTTCTATTTTGGAAATCTTTAATTATTCTTCAAACATAGAAATATTGTCTATTTTCAACTATAGACATATTATGATCCTCCAACTCAACTGAAATCCTCAACGAGACATCTCTGTATTGTAGACAGATATTTGTGCATCTTACTGATACGACAGCATACCTTCATAATTAATTTAAAATTAGGCTAAAACTCAAGGATAACTTTTGAAATTAATTCAAAATAAATATATTAAACTTAATTGTTATCATTCACTATTTCAGGATTTTGGCTCCAACAACATATTTTTTTTTCTTCTACTCTTCCTGTTGTCGCCTATGGCGAGCAATTCAGTTGGAAAATAAATAATTTTATTAAATAAAGGAAAATAAAAGATTACACATTCAAAGATTACAGAATTTGAAATAGTTGCACAGTGAAACATGCAATTTGATTAGATAAAGAATAATAAACATTACAAATTCAAACATTACAAATTAAACATAGTACATAGTTGCACACTCAAACTAAGGTCATTCCGATCCCATTTTACTACATATCTGAGTACTAATACATTAGCGATGCATCAATTGAGAACTTCTTCCATCTTCTTCCACAATGGTGGCACGACGTACAAATAATATATGCGTGATGCATCATCATCATGTTCTTTTATTAAAAAAAAAGTTAGTAATTTAAATGAAACCAACACAAACTACATAATTATTTGTAAATAGATGTGTGGACTTTACATAGGATGGAGAGACATTATTATTGATAGTGGTATCAATACAAATCAATCCACGTTTTTCATTAAAAAAAAAAACGAAATGGAGCTTTGTCAACTACTACTGCCGTGCCATTGTGTTGTCTATTCACTTGAATAATTCCACAACTCGTATTTTTATGAATTGTGTTATTTTGTCATCTGGTACATATGTCACAGAACACTAAAAATTGTTGTCCACACACACATCAATTAAATGCAGCTTTGCCAACTACTATTGTTGTGTTATTGTGTTGTCTACTCACTTGAATAGTTGCACGACTCGTATTTTGATGAATAATTGCACGACTCGTATTTTAAGTTTATATTTTTTATATTTATTTTCTTTTGTAATAAATTTATATAACTCGTATTTTTCTTATATAAATATTTAAAATTCTAATAAATTATTTCAAAATATTATAAATAAGAATTAACTCAACTTATATAGATTTCTCCTAATTAGACATAATTTATTTAGTTTTTTATATTAGAAGAATAACATTAAATTAGGTAACAGGTAATAAAAGTAAAATATTAAATTAGGGAAAATATAATATTAGGAAAGTATTATATTAAGTAAAGTATAATAAAACAAAATTATTAAATTAGGTAAATATTAGGCTCGGATGACACCGAAACACCATAATTCTTTCCCAAGCTAACGAAGCGTGAGAAGTAGACACATAGGATATAAAGATTTTGCATTAATATATAGAAAATATATCTACTAATTTAACGCCCGCATACTATTCACAATTTAAAAAATAGTAACGTTCATTAAAAATATCAAAAGAATAATATTAAAAATGATACACATAAATTGTAATATTATTTATTGAGGAATTCATTCTTGGCAATAATTCCTATTTTGTTATTTGCCTTTCTTAGGCACAAAATTAATTAGGAACTCTAGATTGTGTTTCCTAGTTTATTTATAGGACTTTATTTTCATAGATTGTGTCTAAATTTTAGTATGCTTATTTATCAAATTTAGAATTCTAGAATTGTCTATTTAAGACAAGTGATTACTAAGTTTGGTAACACGTTTTTGAAGCACGGGGTTTCTGAAGACGACGCACGGTAAAGCAGAAGACGCACGCAAGGTAGAAGAATACAAAGACTACTTGGAGTCATTGTTCGATATTGACAAGCTAATTGAAGTTGCGTGACCAACGGAGAAGAGCTTGATCAACCTAGGCGACAAGTATTTAGTATCATGTGTTTAGATACTTTAGTTTTCATATATTACTTAATATTTTTGTATTGATCGAAAAACAAGAAAGTAATATAGTTTTCGGGTTTGTACACCCAAGTTCAGAAGTACTTTTACTTGTGAACTAAATTTATTTTATCATGTTGTTAAAATTTATTTTCGCTGCATATATTTATTTTACTCTGGTTGATGTTTTGAGTCAGTGTTGTTTAATATTGTTAACAACATCATAAAACTGAGACTTATTTTTAAAACCATAAACCTTCAGATATTATAATTGACATCTAGAGCGGGTTACTTAACCTTTTAAGTAATGATCCTTATTTTTTAGGTGCTATGGATGCTCAAAGCAACCCAAGGCCACCGATCCTCAACAGGGAGAATTATACCCTTTGGAAACAAAGGATGCGTTGGCATTTAAAAAGCATCGACGAACGTGTATGGAAAACCGTCCTCCTTGGATGGGAAAAACCACGTTTTACTGATGGTGAAGGCGAAACCTTCCCTAAAAAGGAAGTAGATTAGACTTCTGAGGAAGCAGCTGCTGCAAACTGGAATTCCAAATGCATCAATACCTTGTGTAGCTATGTATATGCAAGTTACTACCGAGTCATCAAGAATTACGAGTCAGCAAAGGATGCATGGGACGCACTCCAAAGTGTGTGTGAAGGAACTGCAAGCGTGAAGAAATCAAGGCTGAGAATGTTGATGTCCACTTTCGAAGCGATGAGAATGGAGGAGAAGGAGTCGATCATGGACTATGCAATGAGATTATCAGACATCACAAACGAGTGCAAAGAGCTTGGTGAGTCAATAACTAACTCTTGACTTGTAGGAAAACTGCTGAGGTCTATTTCGAAAAAATATAATATGAAGGTGGTTGCCATAGAAGAGTCGAAAGATGTTGATAACATTGAGTTCAACACCTTAGTTGGAAACCTTAAGCAGTATGAGATGGAACACCTTGGTTCCAACTCAAAAGAGAAGAATGTTGCCTTTTCCTCCGATACTAATCCAGACAACTTCGAAGATGATGAGGAGTTTGATTTCAATGGGATTTTGAAAAAGATGGAATCCACTACGCTTGAGGAAGACAAATTGTCGTTTGTTACCCAATGTTTCAATAGTTTCTTAAAGAAGAAGAATAGCCTTGGAGGCTCAAGCACGAAGACCAGGCCACAGGTATCCACACCAAAATTTACTGGACGTGCTCTTCCCAGATCTCAGTCCACATCCTCAATTCCCAATGCATTCAACCCTACGAGACCGCTCAGTGAGGTGCAATGCCATGAATGTAAAGGTTGGGGACACTACAAGAATGAATGTCCTAACACTCTTAGGAAGAAAAGCATGGTTGTTACTGACTTCACTGAGGATGTCAATGATTTCGAGTCAACTGAACTTGTTCCATCCTTGTTTACCCATGTTGTGTGGGACGACGACGTCCATGTTGATATCCTTGAAACCAACATCGTGTGCTTGAATGCTGAAACTACTGATTACCATAAGAAATACGAGCTGCTTAGTGTTGAACACCAGCGATTGTTTGTCAGCTGGGAAAAACAGGTACTCAAGGTCAAGGATATCATGAAAGAAGTAATTGTCCATTTGGAAACATCTCTTACCAAGAAGGATGCTGAGTTAAAAAGACGAAAACCGAGCTGACAAAGGTCCAAGGAACCATATCAAATCTGAACAAGGGCAAGGCGAAGCTTGATGAAATCTTAGAGATAAGCTTCCCAGAAACATCGAAGCATGGAATTGGTTTCAAACCTAATCAGCCAACGTAAGTTTCAAGTCAAGAACAGAAATCTCCCAAACGCCGCAAAAAGCGAAGGAGACAGTTCGTGTGCCATCATTGTGGTGAACCAGGGCACATTAGGCCTTTTAGCTGGAAGATCAGAGGCGAGAGAAGACACTTCCAGAGAACTAATGCGGTTGTTAAATCCAATGTTGGTTTCCGCCATACCAACATCAATACCAACACCAGATTCAAACAAGTGTGGGTCAAGAAAAATAATGTCAAGTGCAATATGATCCATACCTCCCTGAAGTCCCACGTCCCTGGAGCCTGATATTTCGATAGTGGATGCTCCAAGCATATGACTGGGTCAGAGGAGCTTCTTTCCAACATTATCAGATTTCGAGGTGGAAAGATAAAGTATGGTGGAGGTGCAAATGGCCAAATTGTTGGTCAAGGAACTCTCCATGTTCTCGGCGTTGTAACCCTGGAAAATGTGTTATTAGTAGAAGGACTTACTGCAAATTTGATCAAAATAAGTCAACTGTGCGATGAAGGCTTTAGTGTCAAATTCAACCATGAGAAGTGTGAAGTCTATGAGGATAATGGTCCATGTATCCTTGTTGGACAGAGAACTTCAGATAATTGTTATCAAATCAACGGTGATGCTTTTTGCAAGATATCTCAACTAAGTGATGCTGAGGTGTGGCATCAGAAACTGGAGCATGTCAATTACAAGATGATGGACAGGTTGGCCAAATAAGAAGCAGTGACTGGGCTTCCTAAGCTCAACACCAAGATCACTCCTGTGTGCGAGGCATGCCAGAAAGGAAAGCAGGTCAGAGTACCACATCCAGTCCAGCAAAGTCTCACTACATCATCTTGCCTTGAACTCCTTCATATGGATCTCTTGGGACCACTTGAAGTCGAGAGACTTGGTGGTAAGAGGTATGTTTTGGTTATTGTCGATGATTTTTCTAGATTCACTAAGGTAGAATTTCTAAAAGAAAAGTTTGAAACTTTTGAGGCATTCAAAAAACTTGCAAAAAAGTTGTGTGTAAGGTTTAATATGAACATTGCTAGGATTAGAACTGATCACGGTGAAGAGTTTGAAAATGCATCTTTCTCTAAATACTGCACTTCAGAGGGCATAAGTCATGGATTTTCTTCACCTATTACTCCACAACAAAATGGCATAGCTGAACGCAAAAATAGAACTCTTGCTGAGATGACCAGAACTATGCTCATTTCAAATAGCATAGCAAAACGTTTTTGGGCTGAAGCAATGAATACTGCATGTCATATTACAAATAGGACTTTTTTTAGACCAGGGTCATGTGCTACTCCCTATGAGTTGTTGATGGGTAAGAAACCGAACTTGAGCTATTTTCATGTGTTTGGATGTATTTGCTATGTGCTCAACGATAGAAATCATCTAGCTAAACTGGACTCAAAGAGTGACAAGTGCATTTTCATGGGGTATTCCCAAAATAGTCATGCATATAGGTTGTTTAACCTTAGAACTCGAAGCATTTTTGAGTCAGTTAATGTCAAGTTCGATGATCTAACGAGTGGAGTCAAACCTACCAAGGATAATGATCTGGTTTATAATCAAAATCCTCAAGAAAATGTCACTCCTACTTCAGATGATAGTGCAGGTATTGAGAATAGATATGCAGGTGCCGAACAAGGCGAGTTGAGAGATGTTGATACTAATGTTGATACTGGGATCTCAACATCAGAACCAACATCAAGCCAAGCCGCCGCAGAATCAGATTCTGATTCAGAAGACGAAGATCCAGCTGATCCCATTGATCTTCATCAAAGAGATATCCCATCCAGGATTCAGAAAAACCACCCCGTGGGCCAAATTGTCGGTGATTTAGATGAAAGGAGTACAAGACGAAGACAGATAAATTTTAAGGAGATGGTCAGGTACTTATGTCTGTCTACTAATTGTTCTAAGATCCGTGAGTCTTTGTACCTTTCTAAAATAGAGCCCAAGCGTGTGGAGGATGCACTCAAGGATGAGTTCTAGATAAGAGCGATGCAAGAAGAGCTGGACCAATTCGCTAAAAACGACGTTTGGGATTTAGTTTCACGACCAGAAAATTTCCACGTGACAGGAACTAAGTGGATATTCAAGAACAAGACTAATGAGGCTGGCAACATTGTGAGGAACAAACCTCGACTGGTTGCACAAGGGTATACACAAATTGAAGGGATCGATTTTGATAAAACATTTGCCCCTGTGTTGAGTCGGTAAGACTTTTGCTTTCTTTTGCTTGTTATATGAAGATTTCATTGCATCAAATGGACATTAAGAGTTCTTTTTTAAATGGAGTCTTGAGTGAAGAAGTGTATGTTGAGCAGCCTAAAGGATTTGTGGATTCTCAAAAACCAATTTTGTTTTAAAACTGAAAAAGRCTCTTTATGGTTTAAAACAAGCTCCTAGAGCTTGGTATGAAAGGCTAACTCAACATTTGCTTTATTTAAACTTTAGATGAGGGGAAGTTGACAAAACTTTGTTCCTTCTTAAATCCAATAAGCACATCTTAATCGTTCAAATTTATGTGGATGATATTATTTTTGGATCCACTAACGAGCAGATGGTCAAGGAGTTTGTTACTCGAATGTCTGATACATTCAAGATGAGCATGGAAGGTAACCTCTCATACTTCCTCGGTTTACAAATCAAATAGCTTGATGACAGTATTTTCCTTTCCCAGGCTAAACATGCTAAGAACTTAGTTAAAAAGTTTGGTTTAGAAAGTGAAACTCACAAGAAAACGCCACTGGGAAAAACTTTGAAGCTGTCGAGAGACGATGTTGGTAAGGGTGTTGATAACACCATGTACAGAAGTATGATAGGGAGTTTGTTGTATTTAACAGCAAGTAGACCAGATATTATGTATAGTGTGTGCTTATGTGCTAGATATCAGTCTAATCCAAAAGAGTCACACTTAAAAGCAGTTAAAAGAATAATAAGGTATATTGCTGGTACAACTGAACTAGGTGTGTGGTACACAAAAGATACTGGTACTTAACTTATAGGGTATACTGATTCGGACTGGGCCGGGGATGTGGTAGATAGAAAGAGTACTACTGGGGGATTTTTTTTTCTGGGTAACAATTTAATCTCTTGGTACAGCAAGAAGCAAAATTGTATTTCTCTTTCTACAGCTGAAGCCGAGTACATTGCAGCTGGAAGTGCGTGCACATAATTACTGTGGATGAACCAGATGATAGAAGACTACGGTCTGCACAGTAGTATCTTGACTGTGCTGTGTGATAATTCCAGTGCCATTGACATCTCGAAAAATCTGATCCAGCATTCTCGAATCAAACACATTGACATAAGGTACCACATTATTCGAGACTTGGTTGAGAGGAATATAGTTAGCCTTGAGCATATAGGAAAGGATAATCATCTTGTTGACATCTTCACTAAGGCATTAGATTTCGAGACCTTCTCTCGTTTGAGAAGAGATCTCGTTATGTGCATTGTCTAAACCAATGTTGGTTTGTGATGTTGTGACACCCAATATCAACATCAGTCACAACATCTGTATACTTTTGCATGCATTTTTATCTTTCTTTTCATACATAATCCAAATGTATTGAGTTTGATTGAAAGTGCGATAAGGTCCTGTGTTGCAATAAAAGTGATGGCAAAAAGGATCAACCTCTTCGATTAGGTGATTGTGGGGCTTACTCGCAGAAACTGGTTTTCTCCCAGGTCCAAAAACAAGAGGTTTTTAACAGTAATTCCTGAAGATTAAAAGATTCAAATCCCTTCAAGGATGAAGAAAATATGGATACAAAATGATCCAATCTTTAAATATCACCTTCTTGAGAGATCTTGACGTAGTCATTAACTTGAGTTAAGGGGTAAGTTTCCATTGACTTCACCTAAGGCAATGTTGGTTTATAATGTTATCAGTAATAAAAAGCAACATTGGATCAAGTCACTAAAATCTTAATATGTTTTTGTATATTCTTTTAGGTCATGAGTTTTAGGCATCCCATAGGACATTCATACTTTGTGAAGATGCCATCTTGCTGGCGTACTATTGCTTGTGTTTTTGTCTTACGTGAAATCTCTTAATTTTGTTTTGAATCTAGCTAATTAAGTGTTTTAGTGGAGTCGAAATTGGATGGTTGGATAGGTAATAATGAGGAAAATTTGGTGAGTGAAAATTAACATTGCACAAGATTGATATTACTGGGTTGATGGTTCTTTAAATCCAACTTTGTATTTTTGACCGATTTTGTAACTTGAGTTGTGCAATTTTTTTTAAAAAAAGGAGATAATGGTGTAGTGGGTTTGATCACGTTGCCTACATTAAGGGGGAGTAGTGTTTTTAAAGGAAATAAAATCGGAATTGGGGTCAAAAATCCGCTTCTGGGTAAAATTAGGGATTTTTCTTTTATTTTTCCTTTCTTCTCTCCTTAGCAACGGTCCTTTTTTGAAAGTATAAATACCTTTTCTGATTTTACCGTTTGCTCACCTTCCCAATTACCCCTCTGCAAACTAAACTCTCCAGCTCTCTTAATTCTCTCCAAATTATTTCTCTTTCTTGGTGCTCTTGTATTTCTGAGAATTTGCAGGATGTCGAACTCACCGCCGCCCTCATCTGTTCCAGAGTTGCCGGTAGAGGTTCGTCGCTCCGACGAACAGGTTCCTGCGCCCTATCCAAAGGTTGGAGGCCTGGATATATGCGCCGAAATTGGTGGTATTTCATCTTCCAACCCACCACCGGTAACAACATCACCGCCTCTCTCGCCGCCGCTCAAATTTCAACCTGTAGTCCCAACTCCATCACCGGTTGACGCCGTTCCTGTATCACAGGTGTTCCCAGGTCAGCCCGGGAATGAAACTGATGTTGATAATCCCCCGGATTTAGATTTTGTTGCTGAGACGTTTGGAAGAGTTGGGAACCCTACCCTGAAACGGTCCCGACGCCTGCGCAACATTCCTCCTGGAGTTGTGCTGCCTGCCGTTCTGAAGAGCAAAGCTGGACCCCACCGCAATGTGCCAATTGAGCACATGAATCTTGCAGAGGACGTCACTATAATGTCTGACCCTGACGATGATGATTACGTCCCTGCTCCGGGGGAAGGAGCGGTACCTTCGTTGCCTTCGGCTCCTAGTCCATCGACGAAGAAGACGCCTCGCCGAAAACAGCTTGTGAGGAAGGCCGACAGGGGATCTGGCCCTGCAAAAGTCAAAGTATCTCCTAGCTCTACTGCGACAGAGTATTCATCCCCTCCCTACACTGCATTGGATTTTATCACCGGGGAGGTCACTAGCTCTTCAAAACCGCCTACCGATGTTCCTCCTCCGTCTCCAGTTCACAGAGTTCAACCTGAGCTTGATTTTGATTTGTTTTAGTATTCCCCTGTTCCTCTTTTGATGTGCCTCTTCGAGATATTCTTAATGCTTGCAAGAAGGACAAGAAGAAAAAGAAAGTTGCTGAGGAGGTCAATGTTGCTCCCCATGTTGGTTCCTCTATACCAACATCACATCATTCACCGTCTGTTTCGTCCTCCAGCGCTGCCTCTGTTCCGATTGCTTCTCATGCTCCCACGCTGACTTCTTTAGACGCCTGTGCTCACTCCCAGTACTCCTCGGGTGCTCCTTCTCAGACCCCTGAGCTTGAGGATATGGTGCCTTTTTCGGAAGAGTTTTTGACTGATGAAGCTGCCGAGTTGTTTGCCACTTACCAGACCCGCCATATGATCGCCGAGCGCCGAGTCCCAGTTGAGCTATTTGAGAAGCACAACCTGATTGCCTATCTTCAACACAAAGGTATGTATTCCATCGTTTCCACGGAAATGCCTTTTATACGAGATATAGTTGTAGATTTTTATGTCAATCTTTTGCCCTTCCATGGTTGATTTGGAGTCCGTAAATTATGGCAAAGTATATGTCTGTTGTAAGGTGTTTTCTTTCACTCCTGCTTTGATTGATGAGCTATTTGGTACTGAGCCATACCGGGGTGACTCGATGGTTGATGATATGAATGAGGTAGTTTCGTTTTTTGTCTGGTGGTCTGGTTAATTCATGGTTTGAGCAGCTCCCTAGTACTCACCTGTCATCTCTTTATTCTATTCTGCATAAGCTTGCTATTTGTAATTGGGTTCCCTCCAAGAACACAATCTGTGTTATGCGGCCTCAGGCCGAGTTCTTGTATAGGCTTGGGAGAGGAATCAAATTTAGTTTTGGCCAGCATGTTTTTGATATTATTGCTAAGTTTGCCACCACGAAGTCCGCGGCCTCGTTGTGTTTTCCTTCTTTGATTTTTAGCTTGCTAGAGAACCAAGGGTTGACGCTTCGTTCCGATGATGTGCTCACGGGTGAAGCTGATTGGTTTGCGTTGAGAGGTCAGCATGTTACCGGTGCCAGAGTCATTGATCTTCCTTTGCAGGCGCCGTTTCAAGCCAATGTCGGTAGTGGTGTTGGGACGACCGATCCTAACATGGTCCGCATTTCTGCACAGGTCCTTCGTGCACATGTGGCTTCCATTTATTTGCAGATGACTCAGCTGAAAGCTCTTCGTAGCTCTCTCTTGAAGGCCCTTTCGCTTTCTGGTCAAAAAGGGGGAGAAGATGTTGACGTGGATAACGAAGCTGTTGATGAAGATGCTGCTGGAGATAATGTTGGTGGAGAAGATGCTGTTGCTGCCGAAGCCTTGGCCAGTCTTGCTCAGGAAAATCGAAAGAAGCGGATTCTCTCTCGCAATAAGGCTTTGAGAAAAATGATGAGAATGCAGAAGAAGAAGAGGAAAGAAAGGGGTGAAGGAACTTCGACATCCCCTCGTCGTTCGAAGAGGGTTCGGAGTCAATAAGTTTCCTTTATTTTGATTTATTTTGTTACGTGATATTTTGAACAATGTTGGTGTGTAGTGTTGGTTTGAAATTTTAACAACATTGGGTGTTTTGTTTAGAGGGATTTTTCTAACTTAGGGGGATTTAGTATTTTTATGTTTTACGTCGTAGTATTTTGTCCAAAAAGGCAAAAGGGGGAGATTGTTGAGGAATTTATTCTTGGCAATAATTCCTATTTTGTTATTTGCCTTTCTTAGGCACAAAATTAATTAGGAACTCTAGATTGTGTTTCCTAGTTTATTTATAGGACTTTATTTTCCTAGATTGTGTCTAGATTTTAGTATGCTTATTTACCAAGTTTAGAATTCTAGAATTGTCTATTTAAGACAAGGGATTACTAAGCTTGGTAACACGTTTTTGACGCACGGGATTTCTGAAGACGACGCAAGGTAAAGCAGAAGACGCACGGCAAGTAGAAGAACACGAAGACTACTTGGAGCCATTATTCGATATTGACAAGCTATTTGAAGTTGTGTGACCAACGGAGAAGAGCTTGATCAACCTAGGCGACAAGTATTTAGTATCATGTGTTTTGATACTTTAGTTTTCATATACTACTTAATATTTTTGTATTGATCGAAAAACAAGAACGTAATATAGTTTTTGGGTTTGTTCACCCAAGTTCACAAGTACTTTTACTTGTGAACTGAATTTGTTTTATCATGTTGTTAAAATTTATTTTCGCTGCATATATTTATTTTACTCTGGTTGATGTTGTGAGTCAGTGTTGTTTAACATTGTTAACAACATCATAAAACTGAGACTTGTTTTTAAAACCATAGACCTTCAAATTTTACATTATTAGTTCTATTTATAGGAAGATTTTTTTTACAATAAATAATTTTACACACAAATTAGAACATTGTTTGTTCTAATTACAGTAAGACTGATTTTCACAATAAAGAAATTTAGTATTTTTATCCAAAAGTCACAAAAGTAGTTGTAAAGTAAAGAGCATACCCTAAAATTGATAGGAAAACTCGTATAAAATTGAGTTTGTAAAATATAAATCATACAACATTCGCGTGTCATATGTGAATACTGATATAAAAATTTAAAATTCATAAGGACTGGTAATTCTATTAAAAAATGTCGTATATCCAACTCGTAGTATATGTAATATTATTCCATTACTTTTTTATTATATTGGGATTAGATAAGGAGATTTATAATATATTTAATATTTATTTTACTAAGCGTACTAATTTATTACTTATTATTTTAATTTTTTTTCCAGTTCCCTTTATTTATTTTTTTTATTTTCTGGTGTAACAATAGTTTTTCATATAAATTTTTTAATGTTATTCTAAATGGATTATATTAGGATTAGATAAGAAAATTAAGTTTTTATTATTTATATTTATTCCCCATTTTTAATAATTTTATATAACTCGTATTTTTTAAAATAGAATAGTTGAAATTATGAAAATAAAATTATTTTAAATTTTATTATAAATAAAAATTAGTTCAACTTATATATATATATATATATACACTTAAATATGACTTATTTTTATGAGAATAAAATTAAGTTATTGAATTAGACAAAATATGATAAAGAAAATATTGAATTAATCAACATATAATAAAAAGAAAATATTGAATTAGGCAAAATATAATAATTAGAGAAATATTAAATTAGGTAAAATATAATTAAAAAAATTAAATTAGGTAGATATTAGTTTTGGGACACTGAAGCACCATATTTTTTTTAAACTAACAAAACGTGGGAAGCAGACACATATGATAGGAGAATTATGCATTAATATATATATATATACATATTTCCCAATCTATTAGTAATGTACTAGTTTAATAACCACGTATTACACGAGATTTATTAAAAGATAAATATAAAAAATATTTGTGATAATTATAAAGTTTTAAATTTAAAATAAAAAATTCAAATGATGTATTATAACCGTATCTTATAAATTTATATTCTATTTATTAATTATTACAATTAGCAAATAATTTTTATATTAATATTTAGATTACAATATTAATAACTTTATTTACATACTACGAAACATTCACAAGATGTCACATTCTAAACCCGTGTCTAATTTCTATTTATTAATTAATATTATTAAATTATTTTATATTTCAAAATCTAGATTAAATTCGTTAATAATTATTAGTTACATATTTTGAAAAATTCAAAATATGACATACTCTCAACCTGTGTTGCATTGTATAGTTTCTTATCAATATTAATTAATTAATATAATAATTATTATTATATAACTTTATATTTTAATTTAATTCATTACTAATATTAATTTACATACTTATATTATTGCAAATAACTCTTAATTTACATTTATGGAATATTTAAAATCCTAATAATAAAATTATTTTAACTTTTATTATAAATAAAACTTATTTAATTATTTTCATAATAAATTTTTTTCTTGTAATTAATTATTTCATTTGTAACTCTTATTTAAATTAAAATAACTAATCCAGATCTTTTCTAATAATTATATGACTTGTTATATTGTTATATTAGGAGAATAAAATGAAAGTATTGAATTATATAAAAGAGAAATTCTGAATTAGACAAAATATAATAAAATGAAAGATTAAATTAGTCAAGTTATAATAAAATAAAAATATTAAATTAGGTGGATATTTGGCTCAAATGACACATAAAAAATCGAATCACCGTATAATTTTTTATTTTTTTTTAGATTTTTGTCAAACAAAACATACAAAGCATACATAGATAATAAGAAATTTGCACTAATATTTCATGATTATAGAAAAAATGAGTATTAGTTAATGAATATACAAAAAATGTGTAATGTATATGAAATTATATTTATAAATATATAAAAAAAATATGCAATTAATATAATTTCATATTCATCATCGACCAATGATATAAATTGCCATATATATTTGCCCTTGACACAAGAAGAATTATTCTGTATCATCAACGCATCCAATATTAGCAAGGAAAAAACAAACTTGAGGTATTTCTGTGTAGAAGATAAATGGATTTAAGTAATTAAGCTAAACATCAGACGGAATTTTTGTAATTGAAAAAAATCAATACATCAGACTGCAAACTCTTACCAGGGTTCAGTGGTGGAAAAACAAAAGTAAAAGAGAATAAACAAAATAATATTAAGAGTACAAGTTGCAAAAGTAATATAAGCAGTCCAGTGGTGGATGGTGGGGAACATGAAACAAACCACCAGGGTTTGGAATTGCCCAAGTGCAGTTTAATAACACGATCGATCCCTATAAGTATAATAATATCGATTGTATTACACATACTATTGGTATTAAATTAAAAATTAACAATAAAATATATTCGATGGAAATTATATATTAATACCATGTTAATTACATCTTTCAGTGTGTAAATGACATCATATGAGTTGTATTAATGTAATTATATCTTTTTACATAAACTCGAAGGGCCAAGGGAATTGGTTTCCTTGGAAAAGAGTTGATGGACATAAATATTCCTCGGTACTACGGAGGGAAATCTATGTCCCTTGGTTCCTTTAAGAGGGAAATCAAATTCCTTAGTTTTTTTTAGAATTTTGTTTTAAATCAAATAAAATATATAATTATCGATCAATTAATATTTTTCTTTATTTCTAAAGCATGGAAAGTAAGTACCTATGTAATATCTTAGAAAAAATAACGTGATTACAATGATTACATATGCAGTTAAACAAAAAGACACATCCTTATAAATATAAAAAGATCGATCGTATCACACATACCATTTATATTACATGGCATATTAATAAATAACAATACATTCACTGAGAATTATATATTAACATCATTTTAATAACATTTTAAGTGTGTAAAATGATATTATATGAGCCGTGTTAATGTAATTATATTTTTATTAAAAAAAATCAAATGACAGATTGAATTGATTTCCCTCAGAAAGGAGCCGAGGTATAGACTTCCCTTACGAGGGAATCAAATTTCCTCAATTTTTTGGGAACTTATTCCAATTTTTCTTTTTTTAATTGAAATCTCAATTATATCGATAGGCGAATTCGCTCGGTATTATATCCCCTCGTTATTTGCTTCTAATATAATGGCGTCGATATACCGAAAGATTCACTGAAGGAACAAGTGCGAGGGATAAATTACTTGGTATTTCCCTCGATAATACTGAGGGGCTGGATCTCTAATTAAAATCACTCGGTATTCTGTTGTTGTTTTTTTACTATATTATCTGAATGCGCTACTATAATTGCGGTATTCGTTAAAGTAGTTAACTATTCTCTATAGATGTGACCTTGCTGTCTACCACTACATTCATGCATTATTCAAAATAAAAGGTGGACAATACTGAAATCCAATGATGGTGAGTCGGCGCGTAAGTTGATGGGCAAATCTTAATTGATATTTCAGATTTTATACTTATTTAAACTCAAGATGATCATATTGCTCATATTGTTGAAAGCATGTACCATTTTCTCTTAATTAGTCTTGGCAATAAATCATTCTTTTGAAGAAAGAGCCATACTCGTACAACAAAAAACATAGCTGAAACAGTGAACGAATATGTGATGTTTATACTTCATAATCAAGTGCACTTGATCGATTTTTGGAATATCATTAAGTGTTTTGGGATTACTAATCATATTTTTAAGTTGAAGGTTGGATTTTCGGTTATTCTAATTTGAAACATGGATCAAGGTTCAGGACTATGCAATGTACAAGGTTGAATATTACCCAACTTGGTGATCACATTATTTAAGTGAAGATTCTGTTCGAAAATAATATTGGAACTAAGGTTTATATTTCACGTATGGTATTAAGTCTTTCGAATAGCATGTTGCCATTTAAATCTCAGAAGAGGCATATGAGTCAGAGTCAGGGTCAAACATTCTCACACGTTGGTTTGCATTTGCCATGACTGATGTTCATTCATGGTCAACATCATGTCGCAGTATCGAGAGTCAAGGAGCGTAAAAGAGTGAAAGTTTTGTGATGTGGCAATAATGATATCATTATAAATAAAACGCCCAATGTAGTTTCCATAATTTAAATTGAGTAATTTTGTAATTTATTTGTACGATTAATTCACATTATAAATCTGATTTTTTTTAAAATTCAAATTCGTATAACACACGTGTCTTTTACTATCATAGTTTGAAATTTGAGATTATCTATGGAAATTTAGGAAACGAAAATACTTAAAATAAAGTTATTGTAATTCATAAGGAAATTAAATTACTACTTGTTAAAGAAATAAAATTAAATATAATGCACGCTTTTAGCTAATGATGAATGTGTAACTCTTAATTGAATTATTAAAGGTATAGTGTATCGCAAACTATTTAATTTCTTAGTTTTAATTAGTTTGGGTTTTTTCAGAAAGCTTTCAAGTCTTTCTTGTTGAGTGAAATAAGAAAATTGACTTGTGAATTATCATTCCTACAATTTCCTGCCTTATTTAATGGTTCTTTCAAATTTTTAAATATCAATTCCTACATAGTGTAAAAACACACATATACAAGAACATTAGAAACATATGTCTAAACATTCATTCATAAATATCATATATCTTATCTCAGACATCATATAGCCTGCAGTTAGGATTTTAATCAATTGTCTGACCAGATCTCATGTCAATGGTACTGGATTGATTGCTCATTCCAACACTGTTGTCATTGTATCTGGGGAGGATCGCTGTCATAGATCTGTGAGCACTGCGAATGTGTCAACAAAAATTAAGAAAAAAAAAACTTTTTCCTTTCATGTTTTATCTATTTATTTGTAATAGATCTTTTAGTTTAAATTATTCCCTAATTTATCCCAATTTTATTATTATTGTATTACCCAATATTGATAAAGCAAGTTGACAAATCCGTGAATTTCGTACAAAAGTTCCTTTCGAGAAGCAAAAGAATAACGTCATCTTAATCACAAAGACCAAGACCAAGACCAAGACCAATAAATATAATACTTAAAGGTACCTAAACAAAACAAAAGGTCTGGCACGCGTGCTAGAAGACGACCAACCCTAGTCTGCCTTGTTACCCTATAAAAACCATCCGGCAACCTTAAAAACAAACATGGGTTATAATTACTTGATACCCATTCTGATCACTTATTCTGGCCACATATGCCTAAAGAGCTCCAAAGCATTCACTAGTAATTACAATGAAAGTCGGGCGTTAGTGGTGATTGATCTCATCAGCAATGCAGCATCAGATGATGGGTTCATGAATGCATCACATACATGGCTCCAGGACCCTGATAATGAGTGGGCTTACGGCCTGGCCTTCTGTCTTACGTACTGATATTTAGTTAAAACACTTTATAATTTTGTGGTCGGAGGACTAATTAATTATAAAGTGTTTTAACTAAATATCATCGGGTGAGACATCACCGTGACAGAGGGCCAGGCCATAAGCCCACTCTTCAGGGTCCTCGAACCATGTATATGATGCCTTCTTGAACCCATCATCTGATATGTTGCGTTGCTGATGAGATCAATCACCACTAACGCCCGGCTTTCATTGTAATTACTAGTGAAAGCTTTGGAGGCATATGTGGTGAAGCTCAGAATCCTCCTCGGTTGAAAAGGCTATTGGGATGATGATAAGAAAATAAGTGATCAGAATGGGGATCAAGTAATTATAACCCATATTTGTTTGTTTGTGTGTTCGTTTGTTTTGGTTTGATGTTTTTAAGGTTGTCGAATGGTTTGGTGTTTAACATCATACAAATGAAATAAAAGCATATGTGATCATCTGTTCGGACTACTAAATTAAATAAACAAAATATTATATTTACAGATTATGGGTAGTACGTTTGTATTCTTACATTACAATGAGAGATGGAATGACAGCAATAACTACAATGGATACTAAGTGTCTGGTGTTTCAATTAATACGGATTGCACGTGGGACAGATTGCAACAGATTGTCGCAGATTAACTCAAAGTTGACATCAATTCTAACTGCATAGTATTTCATATCAGTGTCTTATGCGTCATATTTCAAATGTAATTATTAAGATTTTTTTTTGTCATGTGGTAGATACTTATTTTGATATTTCACAAGAAACGAGTCGGCTCTTTGTTTTACAATTATGGAGCTTTTAAACAGGACCACAGTTATATGAGCGATGATGAGTCTCCCCGGGCTACATAGCATCTATAAAGAACTCATGTTGAACTACTAATTATTAACAAGTACTTTTTTTGTTAGTTGGTTGGGGTCCAGCCATCCTGTTTTTTATGTTTTGTATGTTCATCGGAGTTAATGTAGTGTTGTTAGCTTGTATAAAGATGATCACTTACTTATAATAATAATAATTATCTATATTTGCATCGTCTAATATATTTGTTTGTAGTCATATTTAAGTTGACATACATGTAGTTTTCTTACTTTTAAAATAGCATTTGTTTTGAGAATGTGGCTGCAAATCATAGATGGTACATAGTAAGCCTCATGGGATTCTTTGTAATATGTTGTTTGTAATTATTGTTTTTAAGTTATTTTGAAATGTTGGAATTTTAGTTTTTACAAAAGGGATAGTTTGTAATTATTTGGAAGTTGGTGGGTTTTTTTCACTTGTCAATTTCCAACTTCCTTAGGGGTAGTTTGTAATTATTTAAAGTTGGGTTTTGGGATAGTTTGTAAGTATTTCAAAGTTGTTGAATTTTTTTGGGTTCTGTTTTTAACTTCCTTAGGAGGTAGATTGTAATATGTGAAATGTTGGTGTAAATCAAATTATAAATATATTTCAAAAGTCATTTAGTTGAAAAGACATGTCATATTGTTTAAGAGACATGTCTCATACTTCAAGAGTCATGTCATTTAGTTTAAGAGACATGTCTTATACTTTAAGAGTCATGTCTTATAATTGAAGAGTCATATTTTTTCATGTATTATAAATAGGAATGCATGATGTAATGTTTATATATCAAAATCATAACAAGTAAATAAGAAATATAATTCAAGTTCTATTCTTCATTTTTCAAAATATATTTTCTTCAAACTGGCATCAGAGCCAAGTTAAAAAAAAAGTGAGAAGTTAAAAAAAAAGGAGAGAAAAAAAAATGTCTAACCAACTTGTTTCTCTTATCCCTCGCTTCAATGGTGAAAAAWTYGATTATTGGAGTAATCTTATGAGATTATGTYTAGAATCTCAAGATTTATGGAGCGTCATCGAAGAAGGTGTAAGAGCACCTGATGATGTATCAAMACTAACTGCTGCTCAAAGAGATGTCTTGAAGAGCACAAAATAAAAGGATCGAAAAGCACTTTTTCAAATTTATCAAGCACTTGAAATTCCTGTTTATGAAAGAATTTCGAAAGTTGCAAGTGCTCAAGATGCATGGAGGGTGTTGGAGACAACCTATTATGGACAAGATCAAGTTAAGAAAGTTCGTCTACAATCTCTACGAGCAGAATTCGAGAAGTTAGAGATGCGTGACAATGAGAAGATCTCGGAATATTTCACCCGAGTGACTTCTGTGTCTAATCAAATGGCTTCAAATGGCGAAGTCCTAGAAGCTCAAAGAGTGGTTGAAAAAATCTTACAAAGTATGCCAAGTAAATTTGACCACATTGTTGTGGCTATTGAGGAGTCACAAGATATAACCTCAATGTCCATAGAAGGCTTACAAGGAAGATTGGAGGCTCACGAGGTTAGAATTATTCAACGAAATCCTCAAATTAATTCTACGCAAGATCAAGCCTTAAAATCCCAATTCTCTTCTATGGGAGGCCGTGGATTTTATCGTGGTCAAGGAAGAGGTCGTAATCAAAGAAGTGGTGGTAGACATTCGTACGACCAACAAATACAAGAAAAACGAAACGATGAGTCTCAAAAGATGGAGAGACAATCTTTCCAAAATAATCAAAGAGGCGGAGGCCGAGGTACCTACAAAGGTAGGAAATCTTATATTGAGTGTGATCACTGCCATAAACCTGGTCACAAAATATATAATTGTTGGGAGAAATATCCGGAGAAAAAATGAGAGACAGGGTTTCTACATCAAAATGAAGTTGAAACTTCTGAAACTTTATTGATTGCTTCTGATGGAAATGTCGAGAATATTTGGTACTTGGATAGTGGTGTAAGTCGACATATGACTGGAAATAAAGATTTGTCTTCAACACTTGAAGAGGTGAATCATGGCCAAGTGACTATTGGAGATGCCAAGTCATACAAAATCCAAGGTGTTGGAGAAATATCTTTCAAGACGAAGAACGGAAAAATTGAAAAAAATGTCAGAAGTGTTCTATGTCCCTGGATTGCATAGTAATTTATTAAGCGTCGGGCATTTATTGAGAAAAGGCTTTGATATTCATTTCGCTGGAGATATGTGTATCATGAAATATAAAAATCATCATGTTGCAAATATCAAGTTGGGATCGAAAAATTTGTTTCCTATCAAACTTGATGTCTTGAATGTCACCTGTTATCTCACTTTTGAAGATCAAGTCTCGAAATTGTGGCATGAAAGATTCGGGCACCTAAATTATCGAAGTTTAAAGGAGTTGTCAAAGAGCTGCATGGTTCAAGGTTTGCYGAARATCGATGTRATCGATGAAGTGTGTGAAGAATGTCAGTTGGAAAAACAACACCGTGAATCTTTCCCATCTAAATCAAAGTGGCAATCGCAATCAGCTTTGGAGTTAGTGCACACCGATCTTTGTGGTCCTATGCAAGTTCCATCGCTTGGAGGAGGTAGATATTTCTTGTTGTTCGTCGATGATTATACAAGAAAAAGTTGGGTCTTTATTGTGAAAGAAAAATCCCAAACTCTTTCATGTTTCAAAGAGTTTAAACTTCAAGTTGAGAAATCATCTGGCTTTCAAATAAAGAATTTACGAAGTGATCGCGGAGGAGAATATGTGTCCTCATTATTTGAAGAATTTTGCAAAAACCATGGGACCAGACATGAATTAACTGCTCGTTATACGCCTCAGCAAAATGGTGTCGCCGAGCGCAAGAATCGAACAATCATGGAAATGGTTCGATGCATGTTGAAGAAAAAAAATGTACCGTTGGAGTTTTGGGCCGAAGCCGTGTCTTGTGCTGTTTATTTGATAAATAGGTCACCAACGAAGAAATTAGAGAATTTAACTCCAAACGAGATTTGGTATGGCAAGAAACCGAATGTTAGTCACTTAAGAACATTTGGTTGTCTTGCATACTCACATGTTCCAAATGCATTGAGATCGAAGCTTGATGATAAATCCGAAAAATACATTTTCACCGGCTATAGCCAGAAAACTAAAGCATTCAAACTCTACAATCCAATGTCAAAGAAAGTCGTGATCAACAGAGATGTGCGCTTTGATGAAAAGGCGTATTATGATTTTTCAGATTTTTCTGGGATATCAAATCAGACAATTCTTGAGGTTGAAGGCGATGAAGTTCAACCTTTACAATGTGAAAATGATGAAGTTGTTGAGCCTTATCAAAATTCCCCGGAGTCAATACCAAGAAAAACAAGAAGTTTGATAGATATTTACAATGAAACTAGAGAGGTGAATGCTGGTGATTATGTGTATTTTGCATTCTTTGAGGGAGAAGATCCAATCTCATATGAAGAAGCCTCACAAAAGGAAAAGTGGATTGAGGCTATGAATAAAGAAATCAAGTCTATTGAGAAAAATGATACGTGGGAGCTCATGTTTTTGCCTTCAAACAAAACACCAATTGGCGTGAAATGGGTGTTCAAAACGAAGACCAACCTAGATGGCTCAATAAACAAATACAAAGCAAGATTGGTAGCAAAAGGATACAAACAAAAAGAAGGTGAAGAATTCAATGAGGTATTTTCTCCCGTCTCTCGACTTGATACTGTTCGATTGATTATCTCTCTTGCTGCTCAAAATGGATGGACGTTATTTCAAATGGACGTCAAATCAGCTTTCTTGAATGGTTTTCTTCAAGAAGAAATATACATTGAACAACCGCCGGGATTCGTAAAACAAGGAGAAGAAGATAAAGTCTACAAACTCAAGAAGGCATTGTATGGGTTGAAACAATCGCCTCGTGCATGGTATGGACGTATTAATGAGTACCTCTTGAAATTCGGATTTGAAAGATGTCCATACGAGCACACACTTTACATAAAAAGAAATTCTAATGGTGGTTTTATGATGGTGAGTTTGTATGTTGATGATCTTATTCTTACTGGAAATGATTTGGAAATGGTTATTGATTTCAAGAAATCGATGATGGATGAATTCGAGATGACTGATTTGGGAAAATTACATCATTTCTTGGGAAAAACAAATGAAGGAATCTTTATCTCACAAGAGAAATATGCACATGAGATTTTGAAAAAAATTCAAAATGGAGAATGCGAATCCTGTAGCAACCCCATGCATTACTGGTTTAAAGCTAAGCAAACAAGGTGAAGGAAGGCTTGTTGACACAACCATGTTTCGAAGTCTTGTTGGTAACTTGATGTATCTTACAGCAACGAGACCTAACATTATGTTCGCTGTAAGTTTGATTAGTAGGTTTATGGAGAAACTGTATTCAAATCATTGGGAGGCAGCAAAAAGAATTCTTCATTATGTTAAAGGTACTATTGACTATAGTATTTTTTATGATGCTCGTGCACCTGTGAAACTCATCGGTTATACCGATAGTGACCTTGGAGGAAGTATTGATGATTCTAGAAGTACTTCGGGTTATGTGTTTAATTTAGGAATCGGAGCAATCTCATGGTCATCAAAAAAGCAATCTATCGTGGCACTTTCTACTACTGAAGCGGAATATATCGCAACATCTTTGGCCCGATGTCAAACTTTGTGGCTAAGAGGAATTTTGGAAAAACTTAAGTTCAAGCAAAATGATCCAACTGTTCTATTTTGTGATAATAGTTCAGCCATTTCTGTTTCACGAGATCCTGTTTTGCATGGAAAAACGAAACATATACGGTTAAAATTCCACTTCTTGAGAGAGCTTGTCAATGAAGGAGAATTAAATCTGAATTATTGCCGAAGTGACGAGCAATTGGCCGATATTTTTACAAAACCACTTGGAGGACCCATTTTCTCAAGAAATGTTGAAGCTTTGGGAGTACGAAGCAAATTTGGTTTACGGGAGGCAATGTTGGTGTAAACCAAATTACAAATATATTTCAAAAGTCATTTAATTGAAGAGACATGTCATGAAAGATGGTTGGTTTGTTTGTAATTAATATTTGTTATTTTGAAAAGAAGGAACTATTAGACCTTAGTGATAATCTGTAATTAGTGAAAGATGAGTGCAATTTTTATTTTTTCTATTTGTAAAAGCATATTGCAGTTAGATGATATATATATAAATCTAAGGGGGGTGATTGTAATGTGCGAATGTGTGATAGATTGTTCGATTGTTTGTAATTATTTTTTTTCTTTGTTATTTTCAAATGAACAAAGTTAGTTTATACCCTAGAGATAGTTTTTAAATATTGAAATATGGCAGGTTTATTTATTATAACTATGCTTTAAACTAGTAAGGGGTAGTTTGTAATAACTAATAAAAATATGGTTGGTTTGTCTGTAGTTATCGTCTGTTATTTTGAAATGGTGAATTACTACTTTGTAATTATTGGAATATTGTTGGGTTTTTCCATTAGCTCTTGTGAAATATGGCCAAAATAGAACTCTAAAAATAGAGAAAATAAAATAGATTTCTTAGAAGGCGATTTTCAACACTACAATAAGCGAAAGAAACTAGGTTTGGTCACATTTAAATGCAACTTAGTTGTCATGGTTTGCCAAAAATGATAAGAATGTTAACAGTAGAAGAACAACTCTTTTGACTTCTGATAATAACTCGTTTAATAAATCAATAAATAAAAGCCAACATGATGTGTCGTAAATGTGCATGGGTTTTATGAATTTTTTTCGACATATTTGTGATGATCATGAGGTTAAATGACGTATTTCATTTTATTTTGTATTTTCGAGTGGACGCTATCGTTTGTTAGTTTTAGTGCAGTTTGGGGCGATTTTATGCATTATTTTGGGTTGAGGATTCGAATGAGCATGGATAACATTAAATGGAGCTGAATCGCTATTTTCTAGAATACCATGACTAAGTTGGTGTCATTGCTAGTGTTGCGGAACAGAAGAGTCAGAAGAAGAAGCGGAACAGCACAAAGAACATCATAGTAACAGTAATGTAGCAGGGCGGCATGACCATGTTCTTGATGGTGTCGCTGAGTAACAGTAAAAGTAGTAGGGGGATATGACCATGTTCTTGATGGTGTTGGGCGACATAAACATGTTCTTGATAGTGTCGTTGTACCGAAAGAACCACAACATGACCACCACACTAGTGTCGATGCTGGTGTCGCTGAGAAAACAGAACAAATTTACCTACTTAATAATCAGAAGTCTTTTCGGCCCAATATTCGGCCCATGGGCGTTTGATTAACATAATTAGGATCCAAAAGATATAAAAGCTAAGGGAGGCGGCTGATGAGATCTGTGATATATATTAAGATACAGAGAGAGACGAAAGAAGGAGGAATACAACAGACATCAGTACACATACACCAAACGATCGACAAGGGCTTCTCTTATATCTTTCTCGGCTCTTTTCTTTTCTTTTGAACTATGAAAGCCCTACATGGCTAATTCTTTCTTTTGCATTGGTTGAAGACGATTGAAACCTTGAAGATTATGCTGTGAGATCGAATTAATTTATTTATTTTTAATTTATTATTCCATATATTAATTATTTCGCATGCTTATTTTCATGGTTGTTTATTTTGGTTTATAGATTGGCCACTTATAACTATATACAGGACACCTAGTGCTTGATTAATAATTTAGTCGATTTAGATTATTTATTTATCATAAGAAGCAACTAAGAAAGATAATTGACTGGATTATGCGTTATCGTTCTTAGGCTGAATAATTCAACGAGTTAGTAATTAATGGATTATTTATTTACTTATTGGATTGTCGGTCTCTTGTGATTTTAAAACTATTGTTGGTTTTATTCTGCACAAATGTGGGGATTTCTTAACAATAAGGGTTAACGTGAATGGATTAATTTATGTGACTGAGATAGGAGACAGAATCGTAGATTCAATGAAAATTATATATAATTATGAATTTATATTTTCACATCAACGATCAGCTAGATACTTCAAGGTGGAAATCAATTCAACCAAGGTAATTTCGTCGCATATTTATTTTCATCATTTCATTGCTTCTGGTTCTATTTTATAAATTGTTAGTTTTCTTATTTTTATTTTTAATATTTTTAGTTTTATATATTTTAAACCAAAACCCTCCTTTTAAATTACATCGTTAAAGAATCTAAATTACATTCTCCTCGTGCATATATCATTTGCTCACGCTACTATATATTTTAAAGTAAGATTTTATTTGGGTGTCTCGACAGTACTACCACAACACATAGACCTAAGCAGGCTTATATAAGATCCTAGACAACTGAAAACCAACATAGTATTTATCCCAATGGAAAATGAAATAATAAAAATAATACTCAATCCATATAAATAAATTTAATATCAACATAAAATTGATTCATCAACTCCGCGGAAAATGCAAGTCTAATAATAATATGAATGCAATGTAACCTGGACTCCACCGGCATTTTATTAGCTGGACCCAGGTGCACCATTTTTTCTATATAAAAGTATTTTTGGGAATTTCCACGCGCCATCTCTCTCAAAGTTAGAATTGCCTCACGCGCTTTAAAAAAATTCTCTCCACAATTTTTCTTCTCCAACAATTCCACGATCCATATAGCAAAATCTTCTTCAATTTTGTCCAAATAAAAATCCATCACCGGCTATACCCATCAAAAATCAACAGCAACGGCGATCCCCATCGATTTTAACAGCAAATAATTCTGAGTTTTTCTTTGATTTTCATCGAATTGGCTTCAAAGCCGAAACAATCGCTGGAGAAGACAGCTAACAAACATCCTTTTTTCTAATTCCAATGGACGTGAATCGGGTCGAGGGTAAGTTGTTTTGGAAGTTGATATAATTTTTTTTGCTATTAGGTTTACGCTGTTTCTTTTTTTCTTCTTATTTTCTGCTGTAATATTGGTGATAAAGCCATCAAGGATATGTGTGATTGATGGTGGTGGTGAATTAATGCACCAGTACTAATTCTTTTCGGATTTTGCGAAGAGATGATGGAATTTAAAGAAATAAGTGCAATAATTTTTGGTGTTTAATCTCGTACATTAACTGTTTGATGAAATGCTTAAATGGAAGTGGCATTGTTCTATCTAATATAAAAGTATTGATTCTAAATTCCAGTTTCTGGTGCGAGTTCGAACATTCATGAAGATAGTTCGATTACAGGTTTATGATTTCTCCTTCTTATGACTCATGAAAGGGAATGTGTGATGATATGTGAGCCTGCATGTGATGCTATCTGAAAGTAGAATGTGGTGCTATCTGAAAGTAAAATGTGATGATATGTCAGCATGTATGTGATTATATACGGATAATAATATGTGATGGTGTATGGAATCAATATGATGATATCTGAAAGTAAAATGTGATGATATGTGTAGTTAGATGTGATGGTATGTGAGCCTATATGTGATTATATACGAGCAATAATATGGATTGTGTATGGAGTCAATAATGATGCTATCTGATAGTAGAATGTGATGATATGTGAAATCTGTATGCGATGATATACGAGCAATAATATTTGATGATATGCCAAAACAATATCTGATGATATGTGACAACATCATGTGATGATATGTAAGCCTGTATGTGATTATATACGACAAATAATATGTGATTGAGTATGGAATCAATATATGATGCTATCTGAAAGTAGAATGTGACGATATTTGAAATCTGTATGCGATGATATATGAGCAATAATATTTGATGATATGTCAAAGCAATATCTGATGATATGTGACAGCAGCATATGATGATGTGTAGTTAGATGTGATGATATGCAAAATCTGTATGGGATGATATATGAGTAAAAATCTGTACTATGTGATTTTTAAATGTGATGATATGTGAAAGTAATATATGATGAGTTGTATCAGTGTTATGTGATGATATGTGGTATTAATATGTGATTAATATTTGTATTAATCACATATTTTTGGTTTGTTTGTTTGTTTGTTTATTTTTTTGTCTTATGTAGTGAATTCTATTGTTGGTGATAGTCAGTCACTTGAGAGAGCAATGTGGGATGATGATTTGGTTGGCATTATAGTAAATTCCCTTGATGAGGCTTATAATTTGTACAATGATCATGCGTTTAGGGTTGGGTTTAGCATTTAGGCTTACAATTTGTGCAATGATATCTAACATAGATTCAGGGTTTAGGGTATAAAATATATAGAAACACGATAAAGTTCACATTTCCAGTTCTTATTTTTTCTTGCTAATGATCTATGATAGTTATTTTTGATAATATATATAAGTTGTATGTGATGATATATTCTGTTATATATGATGATATATGTCATTTATTTGTGTTGATATATAACAAAAGCTTTTGTGATTAGGCCATTTTAGGGTTTAGGGTTTGATTTTTAATTTCTATGACAATTATTTGAAAAGATAACTGGATTTTGTTTATATTCTTGTTTTGACAGGTTTGAGTCTAATCTCGATGTGTTGGAGAATTCTTTAACGACGCCCCTAAAGAAAGAGGAGGCTTCAGATTATGAACTAAACCGAGGATAACGAGGCTGATGACAAGATGTCCCCTTGGGTGCCCATGACGATGGGCCAAGGCTTGGTTGGAGAAGTGAATGTCAAGAGCAGTAGTAATAATAATATTATTCATAATATTAAGAGATTGAACGATACTTCACATATTCAACTTTCTAGAAGAAAGAAGCTCGATTGTTACTCATATTTTATTCATATGTCTCTATATATTGTGACATATTTCTTTCAGCTTTGAAGGATATTTAAAAAGTTGATATGAGATCCGGCTTTGCTATTTTGTTTACTTGATGTGATTTCTCTCCCATTCCCTTTATCATATTCGTTCATTAACTTAAACATATTAGTGGAAAGCACAAATAAACTATATTCAAACTAAACTTCAATAACAATAAAATATTCATTGCCACCTCTACCAGGAAATAAATACCCATAGGAATTGAACAATTTTGAGTCAAAATCGAATCAAATACAAATAATACGAATAATAAACAATTTAGATTAAGGATAATTAAATTTTGAGATAACATGATGCACATATATATATATTCATCTGTAATCCTCCCCCACCACTACCAAAAAAAAGATATACATATCACACAAATCATGAATATATCATCACACATAACATGAAAATACATCAGTTCTATTAAAAAAAGAATAAGATATTATATATCATCACACAAATCATGCACACATCATCACACAAAACACGCACATATCATCAGAAACTACGTATATATTCATCATCAGTCCCAGGGAAAACGAATAAGATATTCACATATCATCACACAGATCATGCACATATCACCACAAACTACATATATATTAGTCCCAGGGAAAACGAATAAGATATTCACATATCATCACACGGATCATGCACATATCATCACACAGAACATACACGTATCATCGCAAACTACATATATATTCATCATCAGTCATAGGAAAAACGAATAAGATATTCACATATCATCACACAGATCATGCACATATCATCACACAGAACATACACATATCATCACAAACTACACATATATTCAACAGTAATCCCAAAAAAAAAAGAAATAAGATATTCATATATCATCACACAGAATATTAACATATCATCAAAAACTACATATATATTCATCTATAATCCAAAAAAAGAAAGAAAAGAAAAGTATATTCATATCATCACACATATCATGCATATACCATCACACAAAACACGCACATATCATCACAGAGTATATATATATATATATATATTGTTACTCATATTTTATTCATATGTCTCTATATATTGTGACATATTTCTTTCAGCTTTGAAGGATATTTAAAAAGTTGATATGAGATCCGGCTTTGCTATTTTGTTTACTTGATGTGATTTCTCTCCCATTCCCTTTATCATATTCGTTCATTAACTTAAACATATTAGTGGAAAGCACAAATAAACTATATTCAAACTAAACTTCAATAACAACAAAATATTCATTGCCACCTCTACCAGGAAATAAATACCCATAGGAATTGAACAATTTTGAGTCAAAATCGAATCAAATACAAATAATACGAATAATAAACAATTTAGATTAAGGGTAATTAAATTTTGAGATAACATGATGCACATATATATATTCATCTGTAATCCTCCCCCACCACTACCAAAAAAAAGATATACATATCACACAAATCATGAATATATCATCACACATAACATGAAAATACATCAGTTCTATTAAAAAAAGAATAAGATATTATATATCATCACACAAATCATGCACACATCATCACACAAAAACACAGCACATATCATCAGAAACTACGTATATATTCATCATCAGTCCCAGGGAAAACGAATAAGATATTCACATATCATCACACGGATCATGCACATATCATCACACAGAACATACACGTATCATCGCAAACTACATATATATTCATCATCAGTCATAGGAAAAACGAATAAGATATTCACATATCATCACAC
>BMAC01000740.1:767205-786628 GCA_014905375.1 Phtheirospermum japonicum
TTTAGTGCAGTTTGGGGCGATTTTATGCATTATTTTGGGTTGAGGATTCGAATGAGCATGGATAACATTAAATGGAGCTGAATCGCTATTTTCTAGAATACCATGACTAAGTTGGTGTCATTGCTAGTGTTGCGGAACAGAAGAGTCAGAAGAAGAAGCGGAACAGCACAAAGAACATCATAGTAACAGTAATGTAGCAGGGCGGCATGACCATGTTCTTGATGGTGTCGCTGAGTAACAGTAAAAGTAGTAGGGGGATATGACCATGTTCTTGATGGTGTTGGGCGACATAAACATGTTCTTGATAGTGTCGTTGTACCGAAAGAACCACAACATGACCACCACACTAGTGTCGATGCTGGTGTCGCTGAGAAAACAGAACAAATTTACCTACTTAATAATCAGAAGTCTTTTCGGCCCAATATTCGGCCCATGGGCGTTTGATTAACATAATTAGGATCCAAAAGATATAAAAGCTAAGGGAGGCGGCTGATGAGATCTGTGATATATATTAAGATACAGAGAGAGACGAAAGAAGGAGGAATACAACAGACATCAGTACACATACACCAAACGATCGACAAGGGCTTCTCTTATATCTTTCTCGGCTCTTTTCTTTTCTTTTGAACTATGAAAGCCCTACATGGCTAATTCTTTCTTTTGCATTGGTTGAAGACGATTGAAACCTTGAAGATTATGCTGTGAGATCGAATTAATTTATTTATTTTTAATTTATTATTCCATATATTAATTATTTCGCATGCTTATTTTCATGGTTGTTTATTTTGGTTTATAGATTGGCCACTTATAACTATATACAGGACACCTAGTGCTTGATTAATAATTTAGTCGATTTAGATTATTTATTTATCATAAGAAGCAACTAAGAAAGATAATTGACTGGATTATGCGTTATCGTTCTTAGGCTGAATAATTCAACGAGTTAGTAATTAATGGATTATTTATTTACTTATTGGATTGTCGGTCTCTTGTGATTTTAAAACTATTGTTGGTTTTATTCTGCACAAATGTGGGGATTTCTTAACAATAAGGGTTAACGTGAATGGATTAATTTATGTGACTGAGATAGGAGACAGAATCGTAGATTCAATGAAAATTATATATAATTATGAATTTATATTTTCACATCAACGATCAGCTAGATACTTCAAGGTGGAAATCAATTCAACCAAGGTAATTTCGTCGCATATTTATTTTCATCATTTCATTGCTTCTGGTTCTATTTTATAAATTGTTAGTTTTCTTATTTTTATTTTTAATATTTTTAGTTTTATATATTTTAAACCAAAACCCTCCTTTTAAATTACATCGTTAAAGAATCTAAATTACATTCTCCTCGTGCATATATCATTTGCTCACGCTACTATATATTTTAAAGTAAGATTTTATTTGGGTGTCTCGACAGTACTACCACAACACATAGACCTAAGCAGGCTTATATAAGATCCCTAGACAAACTGAAAACCAACATAGTATTTATCCAATGGAAAATGAAATAATAAAAATAATACTCAATCCATATAAATAAATTTAATATCAACATAAAATTGATTCATCAACTCCGCGGAAAATGCAAGTCTAATAATAATATGAATGCAATGTAACCTGGACTCCACCGGCATTTTATTAGCTGGACCCAGGTGCACCATTTTTTCTATATAAAAGTATTTTGGGAATTTCCACGCGCCATCTCTCTCAAAGTTAGAATTGCCTCACGCGCTTTAAAAAAATTCTCTCCACAATTTTTCTTCTCCAACAATTCCACGATCCATATCGCAAAATCTTCATCAATTTCGTCCAAATAAAAATCCATCACCGGCTATACCCATCAAAAATCGACAGCAACGGCGATCCCCATCGATTTTAACAGCAAATAATTCTGAGTTTTTCTTCGATTTTCATCGAATTGGCTTCAAAGCCGAAACAATCGCTGGAGAAGACGGCTAACAAACAGATCCTTTTTTTAATTCCAATGGACGTGAATCGGGTCGAGGGTAAGTTGTTTTGGAAGTTGATATAATTTTTTTTTTTGCTATTAGGTTTACGCTGTTTCTTTTTTTCTTCTTATTTTATGCTGTAATATTGGTGATAAAGCCATCAAGGATATGTGTGATTGATGGTGGTGGTGAATTAATGCACCAGTACTAATTCTGTTCGGATTTTGCGAAGAGATGATGGAATTTAAACAAATAAGAGCAATAATTTTTGGTGTTTAATCTCGTACATTAACTGTTTGATGAAATGCTTAAATGGAAGTGGGATTGTTCTATCTAATATAAAAGTATTGATTCTAAATTCCAGTTTTCTGGTGCGAGTTCGAACATTCATGAAGATAGTTTGATTACAGGTTTCATGATTTCTCCTTCTTATGATTCATGAAAGGGAATGTGTGATGATATGTGAGCCTGCATGTGATGCTATCTGAAAGTAGAATGTGATGCTATCTGAAAGTAGAATGTGATGATATGTCAGCCTGTATGTGATTATATACGAATAATAATATGTGATGGTGTATGGAATCAATATGATGATATCTGAAAGTAAAATGTGATGATATGTGTAGTTAGATGTGATGGTATGTGAGCCTATATATGATTATATACGAGCAATAATATGGATTGTGGTATGGAAGCAATATATGATGCTATCTGATAGTAAATGTGATGATATGTGAAATCTGTATGCGATGATATACGAGCAATAATATTTGATGATATGCCAAAACAATATCTGATGATATGTGACAACATCATGTGATGATATGTAAGCCTGTATGTGATTATATACGACAAATAATATGTGATTGAGTATGGAATCAATATATGATGCTATCTGAAAGTAAAATGTGATGATATTTGAAATCTGTATGCGATGATATACGAGCAATAATATTTGATGATATGTCAAAGCAATATCTGATGATATGTGACAGCAGCATATGATGATGTGTAGTTAGATGTGATGATATGCAAAATCTGTATGGGATGATATATGAGTAAAAATCTGTACTATGTGATTTTTAAATGTGATGATATGTGAAAGTAATATATGATGAGTTGTATCAGTGTTATGTGATGATATGTGGTATTAATATGTGATTAATATTTGTATTAATCACATATTTTTGGTTTGTTTGTTTGTTTGTTTTTTTTTTTGTCTTATGTAGTGAATTCTATTGTTGGTGATAGTCAGTCACTTGAGAGAGCAATGTGGGATGATGATTTGGTTGGCATTATAGTAAATTCCCTTGATGAGGCTTATAATTTGTACAATGATCATGCGTTTAGGGTTGGGTTTAGCATTTAGGCTTACAATTTGTGCAATGATATCTAACATAGATTCAGGGTTTAGGGTATAAAATATATAGAAACACGATAAAGTTCACATTTCCAATTCTTTTTTTTTTCTTGCTAATGATCTATGATAGTTATTTGTGATAATATATATAAGTTGTATGTGATGATATATTCTGTTATATATGATGATATATGTCATTTATTTGTGTTTGATATATAACAAAAGCTTTTGTGATTAGGCCATTTTAGGGTTTAAGGGTTTGATTTTTAATTTCTATGACAATTATTTGAAAAGATAACTGGATTTTGTTTATATTCTTGTTTTGACAGGTTTGAGTCTAATCTCGATGTGTTGGAGAATTCTTTAACGACGCCCCTAAAGAAAGAAGAGGCTTCAGATTATGAACTAAACCGAGGATAACGAGGCTGATGACAATATGTCCCCTTGGGTGCCCATGACGATGGGCCAAGGCTTGGTTGGAGAAGTGAATGTCAAGAGCAGTAGTAATAATAATATTATTCATAATATTAAGAGATTGAACGATACTTCACATATTCAACTTTCTAGAAGAAAGAAGCTCGATTGTTACTCATATTTTATTCATATGTCTCTATATATTGTGACATATTTTTTTCAGCTTTGAAGGATATTTAAAAATTTGATATGAGATCCGGTTTTGCTATTTTTTTTACTTGATGTGATTTCTCTCCCATTCCCTTTATCATATTCGTTCATTAACTTAAAATATTAGTGGAAAGCACAAATAAACTATATTCAAACTAAACTTCAATAACAATAAAATATTCATTGCCACCTCTACCAGGAAATAAATACCCATAGGAATTGAACAATTTTGAGTCAAAGTCGAATCAAATACAAATAACACGAATAATAAACAATTTAGATTAAGGATAATTAAGTTTTGAGATAACATGATGCACATATATATATTCATCTGTAATCCTCCCCCACCACTACCAAAAAAAAGATATCCATATCACACAAATCATGAATATATCATCACACATAACATGAAAATACACGTCCTAAATAGAATTTAACATCAATCTCCATTCATCACAAAACACGCTATATACAACATGCCTAATCAATAATATATTACTTCAGTCCAAACAAATATCATAATCATACGTCACACAATCATCACACAAAACACGCACATATCATCAGAAACTACATTATATATTCATCATCAGTCCCAGGAAAACGAATAAGATATTCACATATCATCACACGGATCATGCCACATATCATCACACAGAACATGCACGTATCATCGCAAACTACATATATATTCATCATCAGTCAGCATAGGAAAAACGAATAAGATATTCACATATCATCACACAGATCATGCACATATCATCACACAGAACATACACATATCATCACAAACTACACATATATTCAACAGTAATCCCCCCCCAAAAAAAAAAAAAAAGATATTCATATATCATCACACAGAACATTAACATATCATCAAAAACTACATATATATTCATCTATAATCCAAAAAAAGAAAGAAAAGAAAAGTATATTCATATCATCACACATATCATGCATATATCATCACACAAAACACGCACATATCATCACAGAGTAAATATATATATATATAAATATATATATATATATATTCATCATCAGTACTAGGAAAAAAAATAAGATATTCACATATCATCACATAGATAATGTACATTTCATCATACATAACATGCACATATCATCTCAAACTACATATTCATGATCTTAAGATAATAAGATCTTAACTAATGTAGAATATTCATTCAGACATTTTTACAAACAGTTGATATGCAATAATGTAATTTTGTAGGCCAAAACATATTAAAGCTGCATGAAGCGAAAATCTCAGCGACAACAACAATTCGAGCCACTTCAGATGCGAAAAACTCGAACAAATCCAGAAACACGGAAAAAAAATCAAAATCGATGTCCAATAGCCAAATTCTAGAAAACATCGAAATCGACAGAATGGTTAGTTGGCGGAGAGCGTCCAAAAAAGTGGAGAAAAATCGCCAGTAAATGAGAGAGAATCTGAGCGGGAAGTGGAGAGAATTAGGACAAAAACTGGAGAAAAAATTGAAGATCCAGAAGTCTGAGCGCTTTTTTTCTTCTTTTTGGATGCGCGTGGAGAGAGCCTGGAATTCTGAGCGGAAAGTGAAAACACGTGGAATTATAGTGGGCTCTCCAAAAATCAGCACACATAGTAAATTTATGGGACCGGGTGTATCCTACAAGGTGCACCTGGGTCCATGGTATACCATCCTCGACTCCACCTGTCCAGATAGATTTAATGTTAGCCAAAAAACGGTGCCAACACAAAATGAATTCAAGATGTAGTAGAATACACCGTATATTAACAAGAACCAAAAGAGAGCACTAGTTCACATTATTATTTATTGAATATGAAAATATTCTTTCTCAATGGTCCTGTGATTTTTTTAACTCGAGGCGGCACATAAAACTTGCGCCCTCAACATAACAATATTTTTTAATAGGTTGTTAATTTTCTATTAAGTTGTAAGAAAAATATAAGCCGACAAGGCCTTGACAAGACAATAATGATAATCATAGAAACAGGCAAAATAAGAAAATGTTAGATTATAAAATCTTAGCGAAAGTCATAACTATAATCGAGAAACCATCATATTAATTTATTAAGAATCATAAGTTAGTTTATGGATCTTTCTCTATATGCTCTTTTCTGATGATGGGATGCCAGAATAGAATAGTTGATAATGATACGTATGACCTAGGGACCATAACCCTTATATACTTGAGTCATCTGGGGTTTACCTATTTTAGCCCATCATTAAAATATATAGCCTATTGAGTATCTACAAATTAAAGGCCCACATCCTATTAAATACATTAAAGCCAATACCTTAAACTTATTTGACAGTCCATAATATATAATTATTTCACATATAAGCCCAGTGTTGGATTAATGATCCAACAATCTCCCACTTAGGCTATATGTGTATTCTTATAAATATACGTTATAAGAATATAAACCGTAGCTCAACATTGCTGTCTGATTAACATGTATTTGGTGGTCATTTTTTAGTAGTATTTTAGTTTCTTTTTTATTAGTGTTTTTGGTAAAAGTTGGGCCATTTAAGCTTAATTCGTATATTTGTACTTCCAGCTTATTTCTACCATGTTTTGGTCTAGATTGATGCAAATAAGTGATTATTTGTGGTTTTTTCACTTTACAGCTAAGTACCCGGAAGAGTTCATCACGTTAGAGATGAATTACGATGATCGAGGGATGAAGATTGAGCTTTCCGTCGAAAAAGTAACAATTTTTTGAAGTTAACAGTTAGCCCTAGTGGTTACCCTAAACGTTAGCCATAACCCTTAGCAAAGAATAGGGAGACACCAAAATAGAAGTTAATGATTACTGCTAACGGTTACTATAACCTTTAGCTGGTAATCGTTAACAGGGCCCAGAACCGACTTATCAGACTTGCGGCCCCAAGATACGCGATTTCTATATAAACCACCCATTAATCCGAATTCCAGACGTACAGATCATGCACATATCATCACACAGAACATACACATATCATCACAAACTACACATATATTCAACAGTAATCCCAAAAAAAAAAAAAAAAAGATATTCATATATCATCACACAGAACATTAACATATCATCAAAAACTACATATATATTCATCTATAATCCAAAAAAAGAAATAAAAGAAAAGTATATTCATATCATCACACATATCATGCATATATCATCACACAAAACACGCACATATCATCACAGAGTATATATATATATAAATATATATATATATATATTCATCATCAGTACTAGGAAAAAAAATAAGATATTCACATATCATCACATAGATAATGTACATTTCATCATACATAACATGCACATATCATCTCAAACTACATATTCATGATCTTAAGATAATAAGATCTTAACTAATGTAGAATATTCATTCAGACATTTTTACAAACAGTTGATATGCAATAATGTAATTTTGTAGGCCAAAACATATTAAAGCTGCATGAAGCGAAAATCTCAGCGACAACAACAATTCGAGCCACTTCAGATGCGAAAATCTCGAACAAATCCAGAAACACGGAAAAAAAATCAAAATCGATGTCCAATAGCCAAATTCTAGAAAACATCGAAATCGACAGAATGGTTAGTTGGCGGAGAGCGTCCAAAAAAAGTGGAGAAAAATCGCCAGTAAATGAGAGAGAATCTGAGCGGGAAGTGGAGAGAATTAGGACAAAAACTGGAGAAAAAATTGAAGATCCAGAAGTCTGAGCGCTTTTTTTCTTCTTTTTGGATGCGCGTGGAGAGAGCCTGGAATTCTGAGCGGAAAGTGAAAACACGTGGAATTATAGTGGGCTCTCCAAAAATCAGCACACATAGTAAATTTATGGGACCGGGTGTATCCTACAAGGTGCACCTGGGTCCATGGTATACCATCTCGACTCCACCTGTCCAGATAGATTTAATGTTAGCCAAAAAACGGTGCCAACACAAAATGAATTCAAGATGTAGTAGAATACACCGTATATTAACAAGAACCAAAAGAGAGCACTAGTTCACATTATTATTTATTGAATATGAAAATATTCTTTCTCAATGGTCCTGTGATTTTTTTAACTCGAGGCGGCACATAAAACTTGCGCCCTCAACATAACAATATTTTTTAATAGGTTGTTAATTTTCTATTAAGTTGTAAGAAAAATATAAGCCGACAAGGCCTTGACAAGACAATAATGATAATCATAGAAACAGGCAAAATAAGAAAATGTTAGATTATAAAATCTTAGCGAAAGTCATAACTATAATCGAGAAACCATCATATTAATTTATTAAGAATCATAAGTTAGTTTATGGATCTTTCTCTATATGCTCTTTTCTGATGATGGGATGCAGAATAGAATAGTTGATAATGATACGTATGACCTAGGGACCATAACCCTTATATACTTGAGTCATCTGGGGTTTACCTATTTTAGCCCATCATTAAAATATATAGCCTATTGAGTATCTACAAATTAAAGGCCCACATCCTATTAAATACATTAAAGCCAATACCTTAAACTTATTTGACAGTCCATAATATATAATTATTTCACATATAAGCCCAGTGTTGGATTAATGATCCAACAATCTCCCACTTAGGCTATATGTGTATTCTTATAAATATACGTTATAAGAATATAACCGTAGCTCAACATTGCTGTCTGATTAACATGTATTTGTGGTCATTTTTAGTAGTATTTTAGTTTCTTTTTATTAGTGTTTTTGGTAAAAGTTGGGCCATTTAAGCTTAAATTCGTATATTTGTACTTCCAGCTTATTTCTACCATGTTTTGGTCTAGATTGATGCAAATAAGTGATTATTTGTGGTTTTTCACTTTACAGCTAAGTACCCGGAAGAGTTCATCACGTTAGAGATGAATTACGATGATCGAGGGATGAAGATTGAGCTTTCCGTCGAAAAAGTAACAATTTTTTGAAGTTAACAGTTAGCCCTAGTGGTTACCCTAAACGTTAGCCATAACCCTTAGCAAAGAATAGGGAGACACCAAAATAGAAGTTAATGATTACTGCTAACGGTTACTATAACCTTTAGCTGGTAATCGTTAACAGGGCCCAGAACCGACTTATCAGACTTGCGGCCCAAGATACGCGATTTCTATATAAACCACCCATTAATCCGAATTCCAGACGTACTTTCAACCCTAAAAACTTACCATAAACATAATCCTAGGGTTTGGAGACGGAAAACAACAAAAAAAATGTGAGGATCGAAGTGCGACCAAGAATCGACGACGAAGAAGGTTTCGAGCCGTTCGACGACTATCAACCGTAGAAGCTCGTTCAGCTGCGTTTACTCTTCGGAATAGCCGAAGTACTATTAGTTCCAGTAGCTATAGCAAGTAATCTGAACTTTTTAATTAGTTTTCGTAGTTTTAATCTTAGTTTTCAAGTTTTCGATAATAGTTAGTTTATGTTCGTATCGTTTGGATTCGCTGAACGTATTTAGTTTATTAATCTCAGTTTATTTTTAGTTTTTTTATGCTTATTATTGGTTGTTTGATGTTCTGTTTAGTTGAAGATTATTCATGCATTGAATTTGCTTAGTTTTCATAGTTAGCCGTTACTTAGCCGTTATAAATTTTGTTAGTTGTTACTTAACTGTTATATAATTCAGTTAGCCGTAAGTTTTTAGAATTAGTTTTCATAGTTAGCCGTTATAAATTATATCAGCCGTTACTTAACTGTTATATAATTCAGTTAACCGTTAGCGAAATCTGTTAGTCGTTAGAGAATTATAATCGTTAGTAATCAAATTAGTTAGTTAATTTGTTAGTTTCAGTTTGCTGAATCTGAATTATTTTCTTAATCTTAAATTAGTTTTTGAATTATTAATTTAAATAATTAATTAGTTAATTAATTAATTAATTAATTTAGGATTTAGTTAATTTAATTTAGAAGTTGAATTTAGTTAATCATTAGTTTTATTTTCAGTTGGTTAATTAGTTTAAATAATTTAGTTAATTTAATTGATAATCTAGAATAGTTAATTTAGAATTTAAATTTAAAGTCTTGCTTGTTAATTTAGTAGTTGTTAATTAAAAATTCAAAATAAACCCCATAAAAATATTTAATCGACTTGCTTTTAAACAACTATCTTAACTCCGAATCTTGTTGTCCCTGAGATTCGACTCGAGTCAGCTTTCCACCCTACAAGTGTCCTCGTACTCTTGCGAGCAAACTTGAATGTTTTATTGGGGTGCATAAAAGTTTGGTTCACTGTCATAACCAAAATGTATTTATATCCAATCCGGTCCATCATCCATATCAACATAGGATCAAAGCGGCCTTCATTACATTTATCGTAACTCGACTCATCAATGGTCACATATGTCAATACAACTGAATGACATGGATCATGATGTGGTTGTGTAGTATGGAAATTTCATGTATTGTGATCGTAATATGCTTATTTCCCACTGGTCCACCTTAAAAGCTTATTGAGATCAACCATATACTAAAATCAAAGTGTGAATCAACCAAATAACTTTAATTTCTGCAGGAAATAAACTCAAAATATCCTTAAAGTGAAGTAGTTGGAATATATGTCTACAAAAGAGAACATTATAATCACATAATTCCCACCAAAACTAAATGTCCTCAGAAAGCTCGACACCCATACTAGAAGTATGTTCATGAAACACTTTGGGTGGCAATCTCTTTGTAAGCGGATCCACAATCATGGAGTTTATACCGATATGTTCAATAGACAACTGTTCACTTTGAATTCTCTCTTTAACAACTAGAAACTTGATGTCTATATGCCTAGATTTCGTCAAGCTCTTATTGTTATTTGCATATAAGAGTGCCCACTTATTTTCAAAAAATAACTTAAGTGGCTTTTCAATACCATCCACTATGTGTAGCCCCGTGAAAAAGTTTCGGAGCTATACTCCGTGGTTATATACCTCATAACATGTTATAAGCTCTGCTGCCATGATAGAAGAGGCTATAGTAGCCTGTTTAGCACTCCTCCAAGATATAGCACCCCAGCCAGCAAGAATATATAGCTTGACGTAGATTTCATACTATCTTGGCATCCAGCATGATCGGAGTCAGAATATCCAACGATCTCAATCCGATCTGACATCCGATATGTGAGCATATAATCCTTTGTTCTTTGCAAGTACCTCAAGACCCGTTTGGCTGCCTTCCAATGGTCGAGTCCTGGCTTGCTCAAATATCTGCCCAGCATCTCAACAATGAAAGCAATATCCGGACGTGTACATACTTGGGCATATATTAGACTCCCTACTGCTAAAGCATAAGGAATCTTATGCATTTTTTTCCTATAATTTATTCTTAGGGCACTGTTCAAGACTAAATTTGTCTCCCTTAGTCACAGGGTTATCTCCTGGTTTACAGTTTTGCATGCCATACCTTTTAAGAATATTTTCAATATAGCTCTTTTGTGATAATCCCAAAGTACTTCGAAAATGATCCCGGTGTATTTCTATACCTAATACAAAAGAGGAGTCACCAAGATACTTCATCTCATAATTCTTAGCTAGAAATCTCTTGGTGTCGTGCAATAAGCCTATATCATTGCTGGCAAGCAAAATGTCATCGACATACAAAATCAGAAATATGTATTTGCTCCCACAGAACTTATGGTATACATAACCATCGACCAAATTCATCTCAAAACGAGATGATCACTAGATGAAACTTGAAATACCATTGTCTAGATGCCTGCTTGAGCCCATAGATGGATTTCTTAAGTTTGCAAACCATATTCTTTGAATCTCCCGAAACAAAGTTTCAGGTTGCACCATATAAATAGTCTGATCAATGTCTCCATTGAGAAACGCTGTCTTTACATCCATCTGATGCAAATCAAGATAAAAATGTGCCACTAATGCTATTATAATCCTAAAAGTGTCGTTCGAGGAAAGTGGAGAGAAAGTCTCTTTATAATCGATGCCTTCTTTCTATGTAAATCCCTTTACAACAAGACGTGTTTTATATCTTTCCACATTGCCTCTTGAATCCCTCTTGGTCTTAAATATCCATTTGCAACTGTTAGTACATAATTGTCCTTATTTTTATTAGTATTTTGGTTCGTTTTTCTATTTATTTTTGGTATAAGTTGGATAATTTAAGCTTAATTCTGTATTTTTATACTTCCAGCTTATTTTACCATATTTTGATCGTAATTGATGAGAATAGGTGATTATTCATTGTTTTTCACCTTACAGCTAAGTAACAGGAAGAGTTCAGCACGTAAATAGATGAAGTTTGATGTTCGAGAGTCAAGAACGAGCTTTCCGATGAAAGAGTAGCAGAAAGATCGAGAAAATGAGACGTTCAGCAAGTAGTGTCGGTTGACGCGAAAGTCGATGCTATGTCGACACGACCCTTCCCACGACGGTCGACACTATGTCGATGCTATGCCGACGCAACTCTCTGTTGCGTCGATCCATGATCGCGTCAGTCGATGCGAGCGCACCGACAGTGTCGACGCCGAGCCCCTATCCGCGTCGGTCTACGCGAAGTCGACACCCGCTGCTGAAATGCATTTTTAGGTTTTCTTGGTCTCCAAGTCATGAAATAACTATAAATACCCTACATATTTCGGATTTCCAGAAGACACATGCTATCCTAGGGTATTTAGGCTTAGATTAAACATATTTCCACATCTCATAACATGAATTAAAGGTCAAGATCAATGATCAAAGAACGACGAGTCCAAGGCCTCGATTTTACGTTCGTGATTCAATCCTCGTCCAAGATCAACGCTTTAACTCTGGAATAGCTGGAGAATTTTCTGCACCTAGTAGATCTAATAATTTCTCTTATCCTTTTTATTGCTTTATTAGTTTAATTCTTAGATCTAAAGCTTAAATAGTTAGATTTACTTTACGTTCTTGAATTTATTGATGAACTTTGGTTTGTTAAACAATCAAATCAATTTACTTTCAGTTCTTAATTATTTTTATGATTGAGTTTTGGATATTGAATTCATCAAGTTTATTTATGCGAATTTGTTTATGCTTTAATTCCCATTTTGAGTTGCTTCATGATAGTTGCTTATATTCATGTTTCTTAGGTTCGTTTACTTTATTCATGAGAATTGATTAGGTTTTAAATAATAAATCATAGCTTCATTTTATTACTAGGTTAATTATTTTTTAGTTCTCAGGTTTAAGTAAACTGATTTAGCTTAATTATTACTTTTAAATTCTAGTTGGTAATTTAGTTAAAGTTGAATAGTTTAATTAGTTTAAATTTAATATTGCTTTAATTCTTAGTTTATAATTAAATCAAAATCCCCCAATTTGTATGAATTATATGTTTAATTTGTGATTGAGAAAAACATCTAAGAGACTGAACAGTTGTCCTCGAGAGATCGACACGAGTCAACTTCCCACCCTACAAGAACTCTCGTTCTCTTGCGAGCAAGCTTGCATGTTTTAAATAAAAATATCTTAAAAATGGGTGCACAAAAGTTTGAGTTAGAAATTTGGCGCCGTTGCCGAGGAAAACGAGTAGGAATTAAGGATGTTTTTCATTTTATTTTCTTTTTGAGTTATTATTTTCTTTTTATTTTGCAATTGGCTTGGATCTTTGCCATTGGTGCGTTGAGTTGTTGTTGAGTGCATGCAGGGGAGGCGATATTCTAGACCCGAACTTGCGCCATTACTCGACAATATTCACCATCCAAAACAAGCACGATCAAGGCCTATCCCCATAAATCCATTTAATTCATCCATTGCTACTACCTTTGATCAAAACCAAGTTCCTGAAACAATGTTAGGATCACAATCAATTCGAAATGGTAATTCCCCACCAAGATCACCTCCGCGTCACATTTGAAGTTGTAGTTTTCGTGGTGTTGAAATATATCAACGGGTTCATGGATCGATATTATCGGAAATCGATTCAATTATGAGTTTCAATGTGTTTCAAGCTTTGAAAATAAAAGGAAAATGAAAATAAAGCAATTAAAGTAACTAAACTAAACTAGGAATTGAAATTGCAAGTTGGTCGGATGCCTTGGTCGTATGCCTTAATTGAAAATGCAAGCAAATCAAAAATAAGCAAAAACAAGCATTGTTTCACCAAGTACAAGCATGCATGCACAAGGTACAACTAAGCTTGCATGTACCTAAAAACTTAAAAAATGCAAATCTAGTAAAATTGAAAGCACAGCTAGCAAGAGCAATGAAAATTAACGTCAAAGTTTGAAACTTTACGTGAAATAACAAGGAGCAAGCAATAGATCTATGATTTAAGCCAAGACTATGCATGAAAACTAAATTGCAAATAAAACACAAGAGCAACTTAGAATTTAAACAATCTAAGACCCGATCTACTATCTAGATGTGTCACTCATCTAGAAATCATAGCCAAATCTTAAGATTCAACAAGTAAACAAGGAGCTAAGGCAAAAAGCATAAAATTGAAGAACATGCATGAATGGAAGAAAAAACTTGAAATTAAAAGGAAAGCTTACTATAATAAAAGATGAAGATCCAATAGCTTGAATTACAATCAAAGTGCTAATCCAAAGGAGTATTCTTCTTTGGCTAACAAACCCAAGGAAATGCTTGAAGATTAAATCAAAAACCTAAGAGAGAGAAAGTAGATCTAGAAACTTAAGAGAAATTAAGCCCAATCCTCATGCAAGAGTTGGGGAATGAGTGGATAATGCCTCAAGTCAAGTTGTGGGATTTATATAGATATTAGCAGGGGCAAACTCGTCAAAACATCCTGAATCCCGGACTTGCAGTCGATGGACTGCGATTCAGTCGATCGACTAAGGTCAGTTGATCGACTGCCATGCCGACTAAGGGAGCTCTCAGTTGCGCAGTCGATTTTTGAGGCTTGCAGTCGATTCTCTTGGGATCCGTCGATCGACTGCCCTGTCGATCGACTAAGGTCAGTTGATCGACTTCCTTGCTGATTAGGTGAAATCTCTGTTGAGCAGTCGATCTTCGAGGCTCACATTCGATTCACTTGGGAGCAGTCGATCGACTGCCCTGTCGATCGATTGAGGTCAGTCGATCAATCTCGATTTCCTCGTTTTGGCATGGATTTCTTTGAGCTTCAAGGCCTCGAATCAATCCTTAGCAAATTAGAGCCAGTCCTATTCCTCGTGCCACCTACAACATAAGAATTTTGAATTCAAAACCCACGAATCGTCATCGAGAAAAGCATATACCTAGTTTCAATCCTAAAACGAGGAAACGACCAAAAAACCTAATGAGAAACGACTCAAAACTACTAGAAACGAAGCTAAACCCTAATAAAAAAGTACGAGGAAAACACAACAATTACATGCAAAACAACTACCCCACACTTATCGGTTTGTTCGTCCTCGAACAACGAGAAGAATCGAGAGTGTACATGCAATGAACATTATGTAAGAAGAAAAATCCTAGTGCTTATCCTTATTAATATGATGATAGTATCAACACCAACTCTTTATCGTCAAGCATTGCTCGTATTACTCTTTCTCAATTGCAAGCCAAAACGATGACTTCCTCTCAAATGGCATTTTGAGGGTGTTTGCTCAATTCGCTCAAGTGTTTGATATGGGACGTGTGTACGCTCAAGTTGGTCAATACACGCACCTTGTCAAGATTTCACAAATCGAACGCTCAAAATTGCTCAAAGTACATGACCAAATAAGAATCGAAAGAGGTCTTTATTATGGGTTGTAATATTGGTTCTTTGGTAAGGTATGAAATATTTGGATATAGTGGCTAACACACGATAAAACATGATCAATAACACACAAAATCCTAATTTCTAACACCCGAAGCTTATGATCGCTTCACCCTTCCTAAAGTACCAAACTCTCAATCGAAACCCTTTCTTCTTTCACACTCTTTCCCAAATTTTATTTCACAACACTTAGAAGCTTTATGAGTTTGCTTCTTTTACTAAAATTAGCCCTTTTTGAATTAGTCTTTTCACTTGAACGCACGCTTTATCACTTTTCGTGATTTGTGTTGAAGTATTTTTATTATTATTATTATTTTTTTTGTATAAGCAACTCAAAACCCGAAACCCACAATTTATTTCCCACACATCTCTTGTCAACTAACAATAAACTCTCCCACCTCACGAATTACAGAGATATAAGAGCTAAAATCGAGCTCGGCTAACAAGAAACGGGATATAGGCTGAAGGGGGCTCGTTTGGAATTTTAAAGTAGCTTATATATATGGATATGGCCGTAAAAAGGGTGATATATGTGCCTCAAGGTCATTTTCGAATTCAATCATGTACGAGCAAAATCAAACCTGCTCAATGCGATTTCCATAAAAATGCAAGCAAGCGGATAAATCACATAAGGCTACTCACTAGTTTGCACCGAATTTGGGAGCAAAATCAAAAGAGCTTTTAGGGCGTTGCAATCTTTTCACGAGAAAATGTTATATATATATATATATATATATATATATATAAGCGGGTTTTGGACAAAGCACAAGAATTTAACTCCTTACACAAGAGGCCAAAAACATGCAAAAAAAATCGACAAGTAAACTATTCAAACTTCCTAACACGTGGAGTTGTTCAACAATGTAATAAAGACACAAACGACACAAAAACTGACTCAACCATATAAATGCGCAAATAGTAAGCGTCACTTCGCCAAGAATGCGTACTTCGCCAAGGCTCGAGTTAAGATTAACAAAACATGCTCGATAAAAATCCGGACCCTAACCATCTACCCACCCCATACTTAAACCATGCAATGCCCTCATTGCATTTAAATTCCAATCAAGTACAAGGGGTGTGAATAGAAACTCCCTCAACCGAGCGAGTTTAGGTCGAGCTCGGTGGGGTCCACCTAAGAATCAAGTAATCTAAGTAAAACCCAAGCGTGGGTAGTATCACCCGATTTCATGAACGCTACCAAGCCATCAATTCGTCCAAGGTTGGAGCCGGAAAATGAGATATATACAAAAAAAATCACACGAAATTAAAACTCAAGGAAATATGTACATAAATCACGATAAAGTGAACCAAAACACAAAATAGTATATTTTGGATTTTTAAGTTTTTCAAATGTTTTTGGATTTTTCAAGAATTAGACGAGAAATAAAAGAATATAATCGAATCAAAAATAATACAAACCAAAATAAAGTGCAAGTCTTAATAAAAACAACATAATCAAATATATATAAAAGGGATAAGGAAATCAATGACGTCTCCGACGTCGGGGTTGGTGGTTCGCTTCCTCGTCCACTTCCTCTTCTTCCTCCTAGTCCTCGTCGTTTTCCTCTTCCTCCTCGTCATCGTCATACTCCTCGTCATCTTCGTCTTCATCCCGGGGCATGCGGCTTTCGATGAACAAGAGGCAGCTATGGAGGGCGGGGTGTGCTCGGTCGGCTCTTGCTTGCCCCGCGTCGAGCCGGTCAAAAAGCTCAAACACTTGGCGTTGGAACTCGTGCCTGGTGGGAATCGTTGGTACCGTCGCGCAGTGGAAAACAAAAATTTTTAAATAATTGAATCGAATTCAATTGACGACGGCCCAATTTTACAATCAATTAATTCAAACAATGTTTTAATTGCTTTTAAAATAGAAACAATTTGATTTTCTCAAAATCGAACGAGCATAATTTTCTATTTAATATATTAATCACATATATAACAATTATATATATATATTAATATATAAAGCATATATATAATATTATGTATTATAAGCATATATCAATAATATATATATATATATATTATATATATATAATGCACTACATGCTTATAAAACTACATGCATGCATTTATATATTATATATATCTATATCATATACATCATATTATATATATATATATATATATATATATATATATATATATATATATATATATATATATATATATATATATATATATATAATGCACTACATGCTTATAAAACTACATGCATGCATTTATATATTATATATATCTATATCATATACATCATATTATATATATATATATGTATAACATGCACAACATACATATCATGTATATAAATAGATTACAAACATACTGCATGCAAATAAACATCCCATAGCACACACACACACTATATATATGTATACATTACACAGCACACACACATATATATATACGGCCGTGTACCTCACAACGAAGAAGGACCGAAGCGGTTGAAGCCCCGGCGTCGAATCGTCACGACGGCACGACGGAAGGCTACGGCTCACAGCGGCACGACGGCAGCGGGCTGTCGGGGAGCGGCGAGTCCGGCTAGACGGCAGCCGTGCGGGGGCGACAGGGACGGCGCGCTGGCGGCGATTCCGAACTCGTCGACGATGGGCAGCAGGCTCGGGAACGGGCTACAGCGACTCCGGTCACGAGGCTGGTCGTCGGCTGTGGCGCAATCGGGCGTGATGCGCTTGTTGCAACACGGTGGCACGGCAGCGGCGCTTTCGGCGGCGCAGCAGCAATGCGGGCACGCCGGAACAGCACAGCAGCAGTGCGACGGTAACCTTTCGGCAATGACAGCGGCTTCATAGCGAGACAGCGGCTGTCCGGCAGGAGGTGCGTGGTCGCGGCGATCCTCGACTGTGATGCGTCCACGAAGGCGGTGGTCCGGTGGCTGCGACGCGTCTCCGACAAATCGGTGTCACACACCGTATATCCCGACGTACTCACGACGAAGCACTAGTTTCGTCGTGAGATTGAGAACGACGAGAAAAACGACGACCGAACATTTCGGTGGCGTCGGCCGACGGCAAGCGACGGCTTGGCAGGAGAAGGACGGCTGGGGTTTGTGTTCTTGCCGAAAATTCCGTCTGTGTGTGGCTAGGGTTTTTTCTTAAAATTTCGCCCGTCTCTTAAAAAAGAAGTCTGATTGCCTCCTCTTTTAAACCCTTCTTTCTTTTCTATTTAACAAAGTTTTTATTTTTTTTCTAATTTAAATCACAAGGCCCAAAACAAAAGCCTGGCCCAACTAAATGGGCTCAATTAAATAAAATAAAAACCAAGCTTGGTTGGCCCAATTATAAAAAATTAAACCAAGCCTCTTTGATTTAAAATAGCATCGGCCCGATAACTTTAAAGGCTTATTGGGCCGACCCAATTTTAAATCGAAAACCCCATTGGAATTAAATCATTTCTCACAAACGATAACTCCGAAAAATATAAAAATTATATTTTCGCGTCCAGAATAAATTTCTCGTATTTTTCTCAATTTAGATTCAATCATATTGACATCTAATTATGCTAAAATTAACAATTAATTTCTAGCTGTCGTTTTCAATAATCAGGAAACACGTGGTGTGACCCTCAATGGTTCAGGTGTAAGCTAGCCGTGGGTTCACAACACATTGTGATTCGAACAACATATTGTTCTTATATGAACTCGTCCCTTAGAGTTCCTAAGCTATATCACAAGGTTCTTGCAGGCACTTCATTTGTATCTAGGGAATTATGATGCGTTGTTGCTAGGCGCCTCTCATAATTCGTTGGGTTCTGGTTTGACCAGTGATTAAGTAAAATAAGTTTTATTTAATC
>BMAC01000741.1:10638-23541 GCA_014905375.1 Phtheirospermum japonicum
GATGGTATCCTAGCCCCACACATGGATGCTCTGGTTATAACTGCAACTATCGCTAATTATAATGTCCGTAGAATTTTCGTGGATACTGGGAGTTCTGCCGACATTTTGTTTTATGATTGCTTTAGGCAGTTGAAGTTAAACGTTGAGCTGGAAGAGGTCACCACCTCCCTAGTTGGATTTGCAGGGAGAGCCCTGAAGCCCTTGGGAGCGGTGAGGCTCCTCGTGACGCTAGGAGAGGAACCTTATAGGGTGACAAGAACGGTGCGTTTCTTGGTGGTGGATGCACCTTCTTCTTATAATGTCATGTTGGGTCGGCCATCCTTGAGCCAGTTCCAGGCTGTTATATCTGTCTTTCATATGAAGATGAAGTTTCCGGCGGAATATGGAACGGGAGAGGTCAGGGGTGACCAGTATGCCTCACGACAGACCTACGTAGAGTGCATCAAGAGGAATGCGGAGGAAGAAAGACAGAGCAAAAGAGCTAGAGTAGAGCCGCCAAAAACAGATCTGGCTAGTAAGGGGGACGGGCTGATGATAGTTGAAGTAATCCCAGGGGATGAGAGCCGGGTCCTTCGAGTAGGGACAACTCTCAGTCCGGAAATTTTGACAGATCTAGTTGCACTGTTGAGAAGCAGCTCGGATGTGTTTGCTTGGTCCCCAGAAGACCTGGTAGGGATCGACCCAGAGGTGGCAGAGCACCACCTCAACATCAGCTCGGATGCAAAGCCAGTAAAGCAAAAGAAACGCAATTTTGGGCCCGAGAAGGAGGTTGTCATAGAGGCTGAGGTGGAAAAAATGTTAAAGGCTAAGAACATCCAGGAAATACAACTCCATGAATGGCTTTCAAATGCTGTCTTGGTTCCCAAGACTCAGGAGGACTGGCGCATGTGTATCGATTTCAGGGACCTCAATAGTGCTTGCCCAAAAGATCACTATCCTTTACCTAGAATTGACCAGCTCGTCGACTCTACTGCTGGATGTGAGCTCTTGAGTATGATGGATGCATCCCAAGGGTATCACCAGATTAGATTAGCCAAAGATGATTGGAAGCGGGTCAGCTTTATTACCCCGAAGGGGACGTATTGCTATGTTGTGATGCCTTTTGGTTTGAAAAATGCAGGAGCCACCTATCAACGTTTGGTTGATAAGATGTTTAAGAATCAACTTGGGCGAAACATGGAAGTTTACGTGGACGATATGCTGGTTAAGAGTGTGAAAGCAACATCGCACGTGGAAGACCTGCGGGAGACCTTTGATACTCTGCGATGGTACGGGATGAAGCTTAATCCCAAGAAATGCGCGTTCGGGGTTAGAGCTGGTAAATTCCTGGGCTACATGGTCACGGAGAAAGGTATCGAGGCAAATCCCGAGAAGGTCAGAGCAATTATGGACATGCGAGTGCCTAGGAATGTGAAAGAAATGCAATGCTTAGCAGGGCGTATTAACGCTTTAAGTAGATTTGTGTCCAGGTCTGCAGAGAGGAGTTTACCATTCTTTCAAGCTCTGAGGAAGAAAGCAAAATTTCAATGGAACGATGAGTGTGAGGAAGCATTTAAAGCATTGAAGGAGCATTTGGCTGGCATGACCTTCCTCACGAAGCCTGTCCAAGGGAAGCCATTGATCCTATACTTATCTGTAGAACAACAGGTGGTCAGCTCAGTTTTAATCAGAGAAGAAGGTAAAATACAGACATCGGTCTACTTTTGGAGCAAGGTCTTGCATGCGGCAGAGGTCAGGTACGTGGAAGTAGAAAGGGCGATGCTAGCTCTGGTTGGAACTGCTCGAAAGCTGCGACCGTACTTCCTTTCTTATACCATAGTCGTGCGAACTAACCTTCTGTTGAAAACCATAATGGACAAACCAGAAGCATCTGGGAGGCTAGTCAAATGGATTATAGAGCTCAGCGAATTCGATGTCACATTCGAGGCTAGAACGACAATTAAGGCTCAGGCCTTAGCTGACTTCATGCAAGAAATGACTGATCCTCCTGGTGAGTTGAAGGAATGGACAATTTTCACGGATGGCTCTGTCTGTAATCAGGGATGTGGGGCTGGAATCGTCTTAATAGATCCAATAGGTGTGTCCACCGAGTTCGCTGTCCAGTTGAGTGCATCATTTTCCAGCAATGCTGCCGAGTATGAGGCCCTTTTGAGAGGGATTCAGATGGCGAAAGACCTGGGCGCAGAACAGGTATGTGCTAAGGTGGACTCACAGCTTGTTTGCAAGCAAATCAGTGGAGAGTTCGAGACAATGGAGGAAAACATGCAGAAGTATCTAACCAAATTTAGAGAGCTGGTCAGAGGAATGAAAGGGTTGACAGTCCTTCAGATTCCTAGGGAAGAAAATGGAAGAGCTGATTTCCTGGCGAAGGTAGCCAGTTCGGCCGCAGATTTGTCACGAAAGGGTGATTACTCTATTAAGAGCAGACGGGGAGTTCGGGGCTGAGCAAGTGTGTGTGGTTATGGAACGAGAAGACTGGCGCTCTTCTATAAAAGCGTACTTAGAGCAAGAGGTCTTGCCGGAGGATAGGAGGGAAGCGGCAAAAATACGAGCTAGAGCTGCTAGATTTTGCCTGATTAAAGGAGAGCTGTTCAAGCGAGGATTCGGCCAACCCCTTTTAAGATGCCTGGGCCATGCAGAAGGAGCTCTGGTACTTAGAGAAATTCACGAAGGGTGTTGTGGTAACCATATGGGCGCCAGAGCTCTGTCCAGCAAGATCTTACGAGCGGGATATTTCTGGCCAGGCCTACGGAAAGAAGCAGAAGACTTCGTACGAAAATGTGAGAAGTGTCAAAAGAATTCATCACTAATACACAGGCCTGCCGAAGAGCTTATGACAATGAGTTCTCCTTGTCCATTCGCCAAATGGGGGATTGATCTAGTCGGTCCATTCCCGATGGCCCCTGCCCAAAAGAGATTTTTGATTGTGGCCATAGACTATTTTAGCAAATGGTCGAGGCAGAAGCTCTGGCCAAGATAACAGAAGAAGCGGTAATGGGATTCCTCTGGAAGAATGTTGTCTGTCGCTTTGGTGTGCCAAGGATATTGATATCAGACAATGGAACCCAATTTATGGGTGCCAAAATCAAGGCCTGGTGTACCAAGATGAATATCCAACAACATTTCACATCCGTATATCACCCACAAGCGAATGGTCAAGTCGAAGTAACTAATCGCATTCTTGTCCAGGGACTTAGATCACGTCTAGAAAGATCTGGGGGAAAATGGGTAGAAGAGCTGAATGCAGCACTTTGGGCATATCGCACAAATCCAAAGGAAAGTACAGGGGAAACCCCCTTTAGCCTTGTATATGGCATGGACGTTGTAGTGCCTGCGGAAATCAGTTTAGAGACACACGGGATTCAGAATTTCAATGAAGAGCAGAACGAGCTGTTGAGGCAAGATGCTCTGGATTTGATCGAGGAAAAAAGAGAGCAGGCCGCAGCCAGGATGGCCCATATCAAAGGGAGAATAAAGGAAGTCCACATATGATAGATCCGTAATTAAGAGGCAATTTCAGGTAGGAGACCTGGTTTTGAGAAGGTCTGATTTAGGAAAGGCCAAAGGAAAATTAGATGCCACGTGGCAAGGCCCGTTTAGAGTTACTAATGTTTTGGCTGGAGGAGCGTATGTGCTGGAAGAGCTGGATGGGACCGAGATCCCCCGCGCTTGGAACATTACCAATCTGCGAAAATTTTATACGTAATTGTAAACCTTAACGTTTGCTTATTATTAAATGAAAAATTGCAGAGTTAACGCTCAAGGATTCCCGTAATTTCTCCTAACTAGATGGCCAGTAAGATCATTATTTTTGAATGGATCCCAAAATTCATTATTAGTGATGAGTCACCTTTAATCTTTGATTGATAAACAGTAAAGACACTTACAGAGAAAACAGAAAATACAAGGAGATATCCTAGCATTACAATCGCAGAGGTACAAATCACAAGCATAGAAAAAACAACAGAATAAAAGTAAAGCCTTAAGATGGAGGGGCAGAAGCAAGAAGTTGACAGAGTCATTGGATCTCTTCCTCATGTTCCAGAAGGCGGACACGAAACTGGTTCGATACATCCACGGCAATATCCCAGTCGATATATAATTCAGAGTTCTCCCTTTTCAGGTCGAGAATGAGTTGTTGAAGGCGGTGTCGTTCATGACGGTATTGCAGTTTCCTCTCAGTTAATTTCTCCACACGGTCCTGCAACTGGGAAACCTCTTCCCTGAGTCGATTCCTCTCATGAAGCAATCGGATATGTTCCTCGACGGAAATGTGGTTTGAAGACGATGACGACGCCATTATGAGGGGAACATAAATGGAGAATAGATGCCATTATATATAGGAAAGGAAAAGGCGGGAAATTACATTAAGTTGGCGCGCAGAGGGCTTAAAAAAGGCGGAAAATTACATTAAGTTGGCGCGCAAAGGACTTAGAAAAGCCAGGATTGGTCAACAGGTTAGAGGTGAACGCCTCGATTCACCTGACCAGATAGTAGGCATTAGCTCAGGCTAGCTAGAAGACATATGACACATGTATTGATATCCTGATCTGGATGTCAAAAGCAACAAATTGACCTATACATATATGCCTGACCTGTCGGTCAGCTAGAGCATATGAATATGCTGGACTGGACTAAGGTACAGAACCTTCAGAGGTAAATGCTTAACAGTTAACATTACTGTGTGCATGAATTGAACGATTAGGAGCAGATGAAAAATTGATTAACAGATTATTTGAGCAAGTATTGAGAAAGAACTCAAGAAATTCATATATTATTGCACAAAAAACACTGGCTGCCTACACCTTTCAGAAAAGGTTGGCAACTTTGATTACATGAGATTTCAGGAAAACAGTGAAAAATAAAGCTAAGGTGTTTAGCTGTGAGAAGATCTCCGATCCGAAGCCAGGGCTCGATGAACTCTGCAGAGCTCACGCTCCGTTTCGTGCAGACGGCAGCGATATTTGTCGGAGCGATCGGCAAGCACTTGAGTTTCGCCAGCAGCGGCGGTCAGGCGACTTACGGACTCGGCCAAATCCACCTTCTCCTCCTGGAGTTGCCGTTTAACTTGCCGGAGTTCAGCCCATTCTCTTTTGTAGAAACGTTTCTTCTGTCGTTTCCTCTCCAGTAGTCGATAGAGATAACCAACTTTCTCCTTGAGCCGAATTTTGAGCCGAACTTTTGTGTTCCTTTCAAAATTAAATTCCGGTTAAACAAATGCGCGTCTACATTTGAAAGGTTTTAAGTTCGCCCGCAAGAGAACGGGGTCACTTGTAGACTTGGCAAGCTAACTCGGGTCGATCTCTCGAGGAATGGAAATCGGATTAAACGATGTTTATTATACTAATATCACAATTCTATCTAAAACACGCGAACTCATGGGGTTTTGGAAATGATTCAATATCAATAAGTCAAAAAGACAAACTCTTCTTGTCTCGAGGGCGTCAACCTCTCGACAAGTTATAAGAAAAACAACTATTGTAATTATAATGCAAACTACTAGATATCATTCTAACTATTGTAAACGATGATCACGATTATCAATCGAATAACTCAAACAACCAAAAATCACTAACAATTATATCACCAAGCAGCACATGAAATCATTTCAATACCAAACAAGATTTAAATACTAAATGTTTCAACAAATGTAACTAAACATCTCATAACTTCATTCTCTAACCAAAAGCAATAATTCATCCAATAACAATAATCCAAAATGCAATGGTATGAATCCAAATCACCAAAAACTTTAACAATCTACTAACGAATCATTACCAACTACTGCTCATATCAAATTATAAACCAAATTATTTCAAAAACATCAAGACTATGAGTTTAGAGATTACTAATCGTTGAACTATTTTCAACAAGTGAAGACGATGAACGAAAGCACTCCGAGCTACGTGGAATCCCAGGGCTTGTCACGAACCCAGAATCCTAGCGAAGAACGACGGCTACTGCGAATCGAACCTTGATACGGCGTTGCACGGATTTATATGAGAGGTGTGAGAGATGTGTCAAGTCTCTCAACCTTTGTGGTGTTCTAAGGTGCCTCCAGCCTCCAAAAGGTCCCCAAGGCTCAATGATTTGAAACCCTAGCCTCCTCTGCATTTTTAAACAGCCTTAAGCCATTTCGTAACAGCCGGATCCCGAAAATTTGCGTGCGTAACGTACTTGTCCGGTCGGACAGAGGTCTTGTCCGATCGGACAGAAACCTTCTGCCTTCTACTCCGGTCGGACGGAAGTGTCTGCCAGAATTTCTAACACTGGGTTTGACACTGGGTAACCCAGTGTGGATGACATACCCAGTGTCAGCTGCAATGTACCAAATCAGGGCCCAATTTCTTTGAAACTCCACTCGCGGGCCCACACTCGTCCACCTTAACACCGAAAGACTTCAAAATACCTAAAATAAAAAATAAAATGTGGTAAAATAAGTTGGAGATACATAAATACAAAAATATGCTAAATCAATCCAACTTATACCCAAAATTAACAACAAATCTAACTAAAACACTATAAATATACAAAAAACGTGACAAATACGTGCGAGTCACGTTTCCTCTCCAGTAGTCGATAGAGATAACCAACTTTCTCCTTGAGCGCGACCAGTTGGTCGGAAAGCTTGAATTTCTCCACAACTAGGGAGATGTTTTTCCTCTTCACCGTATTGAGTTCTTCGATCAAAGGAGAAGAAGATATTTTTCAGATTGATTGGTGAAATAGTGAAGACATGAACGTATTTAAAGGAATGAAAGCGCGTGTAAAAGGAATCAAAAAGTACTAGGGTTCCCGGAAAATCAGRAAACCCTAAAAAATCAAGAGTTGCAACAAGAMAAAAAACATTAATTGATACTGAGTAAAAAAGTCCGAATACAAAGTACGCATCAGAAAAGTGACAGACCAGCCACACAGGCTACCGTAAACAGGTCTGTTCAAAAGCTAGACAGATAAAACAAGGCAGAAAAGATTTCCTCCGGGGTATGAGCTCTACATGAAGGCCAGCTAAACTCCAAATTCCTCATTATGGCATTGGAGCCTGAGACGTCTCCCCCAAGTCTTTCTCGAACTGGGTCGACTCTTGTAAATCACCCAGGTTAGCAAAGGTTGGGGAGCCTGCAGCAACCATTGCTAACGACTGTTCAGGGGGGGGAGAAGAAGCTGATGAAGAAGAGTAGAAGGCCTAGCGGATGTAGTCAGCAAAGGCCGCCGGGTCTAACAAGTGGATGCGGTTGTCCTCCGGAACATGGGAAAAGGAGGTGGGCTCACTGACGCCTTCAATCTTGGCGGACCGATCATAAAGAGTAGAAGGGTGTTCAGCCACCCATTTAGCGTGGGCATCAAGACCTAATCCAAAGTAGACCTCCGCCTCGGGAACAAGAAGATCATACAGTTCCTCAGAGCCCAGAAAAGCTCGGGGAGTGGTCTCTCTGGTCAGTTGTATTAGGTGTAGCCCTTCCTCCGAGTTGAGAAACTCCAATATCCCCTCAGCACGCCCTTCAATGCGGCCCTGGTCCACTCCATCAGCCCTGGATTGCTTCACCTTCTCGTCCAGCTCTTGCTCGCGAAGAAGAATAAGATCTCGTTGCTTCTCCTCCAACTCCTTGACCTTGAAGAGCTCAGCCTTCAGCAAGTCTATCTCCATCTCTGAGCCCTTTAGTTTGACTTGGGCTTCCTGGCCCTATCGGACCTTAGCCATCAGCTCTGATTCTCGCTTCCTCAAAATCTCAATTTCCCCCTTGAGATCAGCATGCAGCAAAGAGCCTCGAGCTCGGGCCAACAGAGATGCTCGTCCTACCACAGCCTGATGCAAGGAAGGGGTAAGTGGGAAAACTAGGAAAAGTTAACGATCGAAGAGGTGGAACAAGTTATACTTGAGCCTCTGCCTTGCAGTAGAACTCAACCAGCTCCGGGTCTGACATCTTATCCACGATGTTACGGTCGTATGTAGGAGCTAACCCCATCATGAGTTGCCTTGCCACTTCTCCGGGGCAGTTCAGGACCGATCTATTAAAAAAGATCTGATTCGGGTAAGGAGGTACTTGAGAAATGACCGGAGGGATAATTTGAGGAGCAGCCCTAGGAGTGAAGGGTAGAGCAGTCTGAGGGGGATCCCTGGAGAATGATGTAAGGTCAGTCCAGCTCCGCTTTTTCCGCTTCAACTGTTGCTCTTCTTCTGGATTCGTCGAAGGTTGAGCTGCTGGTTCACGCACTGGGCTCCTCCTCGGTTCTGGGTTTTTCATGACGGGCTCGGGAGTCCGGGATGGCGCCTGAGGTTGGCTCTGGAGTGGCGTAGCGAGGAGGACCTCTTCCGGGGCAGGAGCAGCTCTAGCAGGCTCCCCTAGAGGGCTCTTCTGGCTCCCTGCTGCAGCCTTGCGAGCCCTGGCTTTCATCTTCGCCAGCATCATCTTCTCTGAAATGGAAAAGCGAAACAGTGAAAAATATGATAAAAGAACTATAACGAGAAAGCAATAAAACCAGGACATTCCGAGAAAAATATCAATCTTGGGTGGCAGAGGACCGTGCCCTTGTTGGGAATTGAAGAAGTTCAAGAGATTGACGGTAAGCATCTTGGACAAGTCAAGGGGGTTCTGGTTTAAGAGGGCAATCTTTTCCTTCAGATCTGGTGACCTATCCCCTCGAGGTAAGCGCATTTGAGGATGTAGAAAACCAATGGGTTCGGTAAAGAAGCCTCAATCCCCCGAGCACTGAACAAAGAAGAACTTCTTTTTCCAGGCCTTATGAGAGGTAGGAAGACCTGATAAGAAATGGAGGTCTGATCGTCCAGATAAGTAGAAAAAACCAGAAGAACTCTTTGCTTGGAATAAAGAGAAGAAGAGCTGAGCTGTGGGGGTGATCCTGGCATACTGTGCTGCCAGGTGAAATCCGGCCATAACGCGAAAGGCGTTAGGCAGGAATTGCTGTACTGGAATATGGTACAGCCTTGAAATAGCCTGAATGAAGGGATGGAGGGGCAGGCTTAACCCCGCGTAGAACTGGTCTACGTAGAAAGTGAGATGACCAGCGGGCGGTGATGATGCCCCCTCACCGGGTGCTGGATTAGTGAAGGAGAACATATCGGAGATAGGGAATTTTGCGCGGATTTCTTTAAGGGTCCGATTGCTGACTATTGAGGATAGGTTGTCAGGAGGAGGAGGAGGTAGGATCGCCGGTAGCCCCCTCCCCGAAGCCGTCGCGTAGGAATCGACAGAGGAAAGGTTCACGGTAGAGGTGGAGTTCACCGGAGTTGCCCCCGACGAACTCTCTCTGGCGGAGTTAGTTCAGGAAGAAGAAATTGACATAATTAAAGAGTGCGTGAAGAAAGAAAGGGTACCTGATAATAATTGCTTGGAAAGATTAGAAGAAGATTACCGGAGGAGCAGAAATCGCCGAAATATTGCAGAAGAAAAAGGGAGGAAGCCTTTAGAGAGTTTTTGAGAAGTAGAAATTAAAGATGAAGGGGAAAAGGTATTTRRAGGGACAAAAGGAAGGYGGATCAATTTGAAAAACGAAAATCAAGGARAAAGCGGGATTTGATGGGATCCTCACATTTAATGCGGACAGAGGAACAGTATCCTAGGCAGTGAGCTGGGATGCTAACCGTCCTAGAGTATGACACGTGCCGCTGACCAATTGGGTACAGTACTTGGAAAAATGCGTAGGTATGGTAACTGTTTGGGGAATATGGGCCGACACCACTAGTGCCAATGATTCGGCCTGGTTGTCAGGCGAATTTCACGGGATTGATACCAGTACGAGAAACAATAAAGGATGAGTGGGATCTCATTTATTCCTAAGAGGCCCTAGAGTGTTACAGTTCTACCCCAACTATTTCGGGGGGAGGAGTTGATGAGGCAGGAGTAGGCCAGACCCGGATTGGGGTAGATCTGGATTTAGATAACCAAAAAAGGGACTTCACGGCGACTTCTGCTGGGTGAAGTTGACCTGGTCAGAGAGAGGGTCACCCCAGCTCTGGAATTGTCCTGAGCCTGGTAGAGCTAAGCAGCGTTGTCCCAGCCCGGGAGTTATCTTGGGGCTGGTGAAAGACCTCCTGTAAAATGAACCTTGAAAGAATGGAGGCAGGCTCGCCGGCAGAAAAGAGACCAGGAGTAGGTAAGACCTGGCCTCCTGATCCCTGGCAGGGGGACAAGTGGGACCACTTGTCAGAGTTTGTTGTCTAAACGGCCCCTGATTCGCGGCCTTTGTTTTCGAGATCCAGGAAAAGGGTCCCCGCTGGAAAAACTATAAATATCTCAACCCCAAGGCTGAGAAAGGTATGTCATTCTTTGAGCATTCCTTCTTATTTTTTTTGGAAAACACCTCAAACGCTTACTGACTTAAGCATCGGAGAGGTTTCCACCGGAAAACCACCGGTGGTCCTTTCTAACTCGTGTTTGCGGTGCAGGTCTGGGAGGTGTTCATGTTTCAAGCGTCATTCTAGGCATTGGTCATTTTTTGGGTGGAAGCAGGTATGATGAATTAGCCCGTACAAGTGAAAAGTGGAGAAGAAGAGTAGTAGATTAGCCGACCGCTTTGTAATGAATTTCAATCCTTTACTAAATTAATGCGCTGGAAAAATTATTCAGAGAACATAAACAAAACAACATTGTTTTATATTAAACAATTAATAATGTTTGGAGACAACGTAGATTGATTGTCTGTGATCCCGCGTTAACAAAACAACATCGATATAATGCACTGCAATCCTTTACTAAATTAATTATTTAAAATAATAATCGAATTATGTACCACCATGTACATTGATTATGCACAATTACAGGCACTAATTAATTAATACTGATTTATTGTGTTGTTATAAGTTAGTAGAATTAGGAAATCAATTTTAATAAGTATTTAATGTTTATTCCATAATTAGAGTAAATAATTTTAGATATATATTTTTTAAATAAAAGAAATTAACTCTTTATTTGTAGACTATTTGGACTAATGTTAATTGATTCATAGAAATTTTTATTGATATGTGGGAATTTACTTAAAATCACGCGTGTGATTTAAAAACAACATAAATTCATTAGCATCTGATTTTTGGTTTATTTATTTCATGACTATTATCTTGCAAGTTTTGCTATCCAATTTATTTATCTTACGCGAAAGACCTGAATGTAATGGAGATTTGGCGATTTTCATCCATATATGACTTGACTCTATCAATTTCGGAACCCACCCCAAAAACAATGCTAGGTTCGAGATGTTATCAAAGAAATTCAGTGAGCGGAAAGAGAAGTCAGAAGGCTTTAACCGATCTTGAATCGACCGCGGTGAAGAAATAAGGAGATCTTTCTATATCGAAATATCAAAAAGAAAGAAGAGAAATTTTGCCATGTTTCTGGATCGCCCGGTCAGAATGTGGAGAAGAACCAAAACAGAATGGTTCCGGTCCTGGAGACTTTTTGGTTCATCATGCTATTGTTCATCTGATACGATTTCGTCTATCTTTCTCAATCGAAATAGAATCTCTTTCTTTCCTGGGATCAGGTCGGTGCCCCATTGCCGAGTGGCTAAAAGTTCTAATCATTCTTTTATTTTCCGATTTGAACATATATTCTTTTTCCTTGATCGTGAAATCCCTCTTAAACCTCAATAGTTTTTAATATTAGTTTGGTTTTTTTACGATCTAATTGTTGTAAGCCTTAAAAAGTTGTTTTTAGATTTGTTTTAAAATTTGTATGTAAAATAAAATGCATATATGCGATAGAAAACTAAAATACAAATTACCATTATTTTTTTAAAAAAATTATTATTTAAAACATTAGTCTATAATTTTTTGAGAAAAATAAATAAATTGTCAAATTATATTGTTATTAAAAAAAATCACTTTTGATAGAATAAATAAACTATTGTATTAAAATATTACCAATGGATGGATTTCGATTAACAAAACACTTTTGCTATATCCAACAATCTGATATTTGAGCGTATTTATCACATATTACTTATTTTGCAAAAAAATATTATTTTGAAAAGTTTATTGTTGAATCATATAAGAAAAATATTGTTACATTCAACAATAATTTCTTATTTATTAGATGTCGTAAAAAGGGTGATGTGTAATTCATAATTATTTGCCATTATATTTTTTTCATTTGATGAAATTTAAAATATTGTGAAATTAAAAAAATAATATACACCCATTTTTTGCACGAGTAAGACAATAAATAACACAACCTATATTAAGATTTCATAAACTATCATAAGACAATAATATACACTCCCGTTGAATTAATAATTTACTTTGTGAAGTTAATAATTTTCTTGGATATATTTTAAATTTTTATAACTTTTTTCGATATGCCCGCGTAAAACGCGGGTATTCAAACTAGTATATATATATATATATATATATATATATATATATATATATATATGTATCCCTTATAAATATGTATCCTTATTTGTGAACCTAGGGTTAATTATGAGTTTTAGATTTAATTAAATGGATGTTTTAGATTTTTTGTGTATTTCCTTATTTGATTAAAAGTATTAGAATTGTATAATAAAAGCACTATTGGTATATAATAAAAGTACTAGTTCACAGGTTCGCAAATAAGAACATGGTTCTCATTTGAACTCACCCATATATATATATATATATATATAGGATTGGGTTCAAATGAGTCATTATATGCGAACCTAGGGACTAATCCTGGCCTTAGATCTAATATTGCACAGTGCAATTATATGTCCAGGTTCATTGTGCTTTTTACACAGTACTATAGTGCTAAAATCAGTCCAGTTTTTTTATTTTTAATTATATATATATTTTTTTACGTTTTAAAACATGCAATATGTATCTTAAATTGTAGATCTTGAGAATGTGGTTAATTTGATATATATTTCATTCAAAACGAATAAAATTTGAAAAAGTTATGGTTTGTTGAA
>BMAC01000741.1:23566-72257 GCA_014905375.1 Phtheirospermum japonicum
TATATATATATATATATATATATATATATTCCTTAAATTTGGTAATCTACGTAGTATGATAATTAGCGAAAGAAAGTATGAAACATAAATGGCTGTGAATTGCCTTATCATATAGAAATATTTTTCGGAATGAAGTACTCTATATAAACAACCATAGTTAATTATGAAAACAAACTATGACAAACAAATTGCGGATGAATTGACTTATGGTGGGTATTCCATAACTATAAATGTTTTATAATTTCTATATTAACTGGAAATAAATACATTATATACATAACTATTTTGTATTCGAAGATTGAAAAATTATATATAGATACTTCACAATACATCCTCAATTCTACCTACGAGTAACTCACAATTTGCTTCAAACGGTAAGCATGAATAGTTTCATTTTGTTTTATTATGATTTCTCATAACTCAAATGCGATTTATTAATTTATTTTTCCTATTCAGACATTTCTATATACAATGGAACCGTCAACTCCAGCTTGCAATCAAGAAGATGACTTGTGTAACATACTCTAATATAAATAGAATTTTTTCTAAATCATATTTGCGGATTAACAATTTTCAAGTTTATTAATTGATACTTTTACAATTTCGCTCATAGTTGCAATATTGGTATTATAATTTAAGATCATAAATAATTAGTATTTTAATTTTTAAAATACTTATATTGGTGCGGGATACCGATACGTTACGAAACAATAGAAAATAGGACATTCATATTTATTTGAATTACATGTGTTTCTTGATTTTCTATTATTATAACCAACCAAACTTTAAAAGTTGTATTCTTATAACTATGGTGCAATACACCATGTGGATAAAGTGAATAATAATTCTTTTATTTTTGTTTGTATTAATAATTTAGTTTTTTAAGTTGATAAATTATTTCTCACATCAGCGTAGTAATATAATCTATAAAGTAATTTTCAAAATTTAAATTGAACAATTTATTTTTAATTTTATATTTAATATTTACTTTCTTAACTTAATAATTATTTTTATAAATATTATATTTTTATTATTTCTTATCAAATGAGTTGTCAAAATAGTTATAAATATTATTAGATTAATGTGTGTAAATGCATGGGTGGGGCTTCACGACGCCTACTCATTTCATTAAATTACTAGCGTAATACCCGTGTATCACACGGGTATATATAGAATGTGTGTGTGTGTGTATTACAATATTGAGTGTATTAAAAATACATAAGTTTTAAGAATTAAAAAGTAATGATAATAATTAAAAAATTATTATTTAATTTATCCACCATATTTTTTTTATAAAGTACATTACTAACTCTATTTAAATATCTATTGTCTTTGTCACAATAAAATAATTTCAATCATTTTCTACTTTTACTCTTTACATTGAAACCTCACAATTTTTAAGAATTGGTGACACAGACGAAATTAGGTATTTATCTATTGTATAATATTAATATAATAACATATTTTTTTAATACTACGCCAAATAGTGTTGCAAAAAGACAAATATTTTACTGTAAAAAACAAAAACAAATAGAGGAGAATATAGACTTTTTTCTAATATTATATTTGAAAGAATTTAATAAAAAATAACGGTGAGGGTATGTTCAATTTGATAAAAATATAGAACAAATTTTATTCAAAATAAAATTATATTTTGCAAATAATAAAGAAAATTCCACATATTTCAAAAAAGTTGAAAAAAGAACAAATATAGCATCTCCAAATGTATAATATAAGAATTTAAATAAGCATTATAATCTAATTGGTAATATAATGGGGGAAAGAGAATATTATAGGTAAAAATCAGTGTTTTAAAATGCGTATCATGTAACACGTTATGTTTTGATCCCAACATCGTGTAACATAAATGGAGTTGTGTATTGCGTGAACTATTTGAACACATTATTTTAATATTAAAAAATAATCATATATTTCTCGTGAGTTATCTTTAATAAATAATTAAAAAAATACCAATTGTTGGTTTGTATTTATATAAAAACACTTACATACTATAAATCAAATTGGTGGCAAAATATTACTAAATGAAAAGTTAAAAGAAAATCACGGAATAACAAAAAAAAAATAAAAGAAAATAAAAGTGTATGAAGAAAATTACGGAAGCAACATAACATTAAAAAAAAAAAAAAAAAAAAGCGGAAGTGGAGATAGAAAATCACAGAAGCAAAAAAAATAATAATAATAAAACCACCAGACAAAAATGTGCGAAAAAAATTAATCATGTGAATGAGAATGAGTATACTTGTACCATTCCTTTACTTCATTATTCAATTCTTAAATTCATTCAATGCATTCCTATCAAATCTTTTTTGTCATTCATTGAATATCACAAATTTAATCACATCCAAAGTGGGGATATCCAATAACATTTTGTTTTTTAGGCAGTGATCTTTTGCACCACCATGTATCTTTCCGTGTCTTCTTTAAGATGATTTAGCAATTGAACTAATTAATTAATTAATACCCAATGATTGTACATATACCATACCTGCGTCTTCAATTCATGCATTTCCCAAGTTTATGGAATTGGAGCCTTATTTTATGTTTTTGTCGTATTATTCGTCCGTCGAAATTCATAATCATTATATAATACAAAATTCAATAATCACAATATCAATAAATTAAAACACAAAAATTAATACATAAGTTAAATCATAATATCAAGTAAATTCATAAATCATAATATAAAAATCAATACATTATAATACAAAATCAAATAGCTAATAGCTTTATGAATCATGATCAATCAATTTGATCAGACAAAAATATTTCTCTACTTATTGATGTATAATTATGTGATTAGAAGTATTTCTGATCATTTATTTATTTGCTTCAGAAAAGAAACATAAGGATTTCACTATTAATTATCACTTTATGTCGTATATACTAAGAATATGATTTATTAATTATTACCAGTAGTCACGTTATTTATTCTATTCGGTATAATTTGTCGCCAAGAAGAAAAAGGAAAGTACGAGAAGACGCGGCTGCACGTGAATTATCCCCATCTAAAATGAGCCCATAAACTTTAAAGGCAACTGAGTCATGGAATAAATCAATAAATAATGTTGCCAAATAAATATTGTTTTTTTATTTTAAAAAGGAAGTCTAAAGATTTGAAATTATACTCAATTGAAACAAAACTTCATCAAGCCCTAAGGCATGGTACCAAGGTTAAATATAATAAATTAGCATACAAAAGAACGTGTATAAGCTACACAAAAAAATTGATAACTAATAATAATAATAATAATAATTCAATTAGAGCTCCAAAAAAGTATTAAAATATATGAGTTGTTGGCACTTTTTCTAGTAGCTTGCTACTGATATTTAGTTGTCCCAAGTAACGTACACACAATCAAATCATACATGGCACCATGTTAGTTATATCGCATTAACTTTTGTCAATTTTTTATGTGTAGATGTACCAAGATATTTACTATAAGTTATAACTATTAAAATGTGAATAGTTAATTCGACCTGCAAGAAAAATAGAAACTTAAACTCATCTAAACCCGACAATTATAAGTTGTATTGTATTTATCCTTAAATTAAGTAGTCGTTGTGTATATATAAAAAATACTCAAAATTATTTAAATTGTAAACGAATCTTCAATATAATTCAATTGATTGGTTATGATTTATATGTCGGTAGATATATTATAGGACCGTAAATATCGACAATATCCCTGACTGCCCAATGTGATATACTCAAGAACACAATGTGATGTGTTTTGAAGATATTTATTTTTTTTTCAGATTAATGAGTGAATGTTTATTGTTGACTGCATGCATCTTCAAAATATATAATTCCCTCATAGTGACACATCTTGTATTTATATCAAAATAGGAAGCTGGTTAATTTAATGGTTGAAGTGTATTATCTTTAAATTAATATTAAGGGTAATATTAGCCATCATGCACACCATTACCAACAACCACATTAATTGAGCCACCCGTGTAATTGTAATCATAATGATTAATTGTTTCCAAACCTAAAATCTTATGGGAAATATTTCTCCTTTTTTGGGTTTTTTAAATCTTTCACGTCTATATTATTATTTACATACAGTTCTTCATGATATATATATATGATTATAAATTAAATATATATTCCCTCCGTCCCAAAATGATAGTACTCGATTGATTTCACACAGATAAGAAATGAGTAGTTTATATAGTTAGGTCATTAATTTAATTAGTATTTTTCAATTATACCCTTCTTGAATTTATTAATGTGAATTAATACTTATAAAAATCAGTGTTGGAATTAGTATACTTGTTATTGGAATAGTAAGATTTTACCATATAGAATATTAGTATTTCAAAAATATTAATTAAGGGTACGTGTGGAAATAAAAGTTTAATGATATTTTAAATATAATAACTGGAATATCTTTGTGGGACAGACGAAAATGGAATACTGGACTATTTTTATGGGATGGGGGAGTAAAATAATGGGGAATATTTACATATTTAAAATATATATTTTTAAAACAAGTAATAAAAAGGAAAAAGGGAAAAAATTGTCTTTTATGAAAGTTAACGATATACATTAATTTCATACACATATTAGAAATAACCTTGGTTGGAGTTACGCTCAAATAATGATTGGAGATCATATAATTATGTAATTATGTGAATGGAGTCGATATTTCTAAACTATGATTGGCTTATTAGTACATAGAAGAGAGAAAAACGGAGCGTGAAATGACAAAAATGGGCTTGCGTGCATTGCATGTACAAAGCTTAAAGAGAAAATAAAGAAACGTAACGGAAGTGGGGTCCCTTCCTAACCACATGTGTAAATTACAGCCCTCCATTATTCACACTACAAACAATCCTGGCCGTAAAACACTTTCTTCTTTCGTCCATCCCAAATCCTCTTTTTCTTCACGAAATTGCCCGGCCCGGCCAGGATCGGCCCGCGCGGGTAATTGTATTGTACTAATACTACTTTTCACATTCTTTTGTTTCTCGAATCAGTTTAAATATTTCATGGTTTGTCAAATAATTCAATCTTTTCCAATCATAGAGACACTAAATTAAAAAAAAACAAAACTATTATTTATCAACATTTTCACTTCACATATCATTGATTTAAACTTTTAAATAAAAAATTAGAATCAAAAAAGTAAAAAATAGTTTTTAGGAAACACGGAAAGGCCAAAATATTTTTCTAGCTAGTGACCAAAGAGGCCAAACACCATATACACTCGATTAATTATGACATCAAAATGGGTCCACATTTGCCCATGATCATGTGGTGACATAATTAATTTGGATTTTTTTTAGACATTATGTCGAATTAGTTCAAATCCAATTATCAAATTTTATTTTATTTATTAACAAAAGGGCAAAAAAAAAAATCATTCACAAAGTAGCTTTAAAATTGAGAAATAAAGGGGTGAAAAGTAAGAAGGTTACATACTCAAACAGAATGAGGTTTAATGTGTTGTCCAGCCTCAAATGCATGCTTTTTCCAGTTCAGCTCTAACTAATCAATCCTACGTTTCTCAGACAGCTCAAATCCAAATTTTAAAAACTCCAAACAAGCCACTAATCCTCCTCCCTTATGAGGCCTATATAAATCACAACAAACACGAGCTTATTTTCCTCATCGCCTGATCTTTACAAAAGCCATAAAAAACCCATATTTTAGAAAAACCAAGAACCTCACTTTGGTCTGTCAAGAATGGCAATTCTATCCCTCACTAACATTGCCTATGCTTTTGGCATTCTTGGTATTTATATATATATTTAATGTTTTTTATTATTTAAATTAACTCTGTTTTTCATAATTTGAACTTCTTCTTCTTTTTTTTTTTTTGCTAGGCAACATTGTGTCGTTCTTGGTTTACTTAGCGCCCATGTAAGTACATTTTGATTTTCCTTTTTAGTTTTTATTTTTCTATGTTACATTTTCTAATTAATTATATTTTTTTTTTCTAGGCCAACATTTTACAGGATAATCAAGAATAAATCGACTGGAGGATTTCAATCTATCCCTTATGCAGTGGCATTGTTTAGTGCCATGCTCTATCTTTATTATGCTTTTCTCAAGGACAAAGCGATTATCCTTATCACGATCAACACCGTTGGTTTCTTTATGGAATTTACGTATCTTACTATTTACATGATCTATGCAACAAGACAATCCAGGGTACGTACGTAATTAATTTATTAATAATTAATTTAATTTATTTCATAGTAATTCAATTCGATAAATTAATTCAATTATTTTTGGTAAATTTTGCAGGTTTTTACAACCAAGATGCTACTATTGTTCAATGTATCATCACTAGGAATTATTATTGCAACCACATATTTTTTTGCAAAAGGGTCTCTAAGACTGAAAATTGTAGGCTGGATTTGTGCAATTTTCTCTGTCAGCGTTTTTGCTGCTCCTCTTAGTATTATGGTAAATTTAATTTAGAGACATATTTATTTAATTATTATATTATTTTCTGAATTTCATGACATTGAATTTAATTTGGTGTCCATGCAGAGACAAGTGATAAAAACCAAGAGCGTCGAATTTATGCCATTCTCACTTTCTTTCTTCCTCACAATATGCTCCGTCGTCTGGTTTTTCTATGGGTTTTTGATCTCCGATTATTACATTGCTGTGAGTACATTATTTATTTATTTATTTATTTTCTGATTAACCATTTAGCATATTTATTAAAGAAATGCAGTAAATAAATATATATTTAACAAATTGCACTCCGTAAATAGGTATTTATTATTTTGTAATTAATTTTATAGGGTCCATTTTTGTCACATTTAACTAATTTATGTTGTTTACGTGATCACTCAGGCACCAAACATTTTGGGGTTCACATTTGGAATCGTACAAATGGGTTTATACGCAGTTTACAAGAATAAGAAGCAAAATCAAGCATCAGCAGAGGCCAAAGTTCACGATATCGTGGTGGAATTGAAATCACTGGATCATAATCACGATAATATTTCAGAAATTAATCCATCCAACAAGCACGAATTAGAAATCGAGATCGTGGTTCTTGATTGTGACGAACAAGTCCCAGCTGGGATAGTGGTAGTTCAATCTAAAGAATTACCATAGAGGAAAAAAAAATATGTCGATGCACAAAAATAATAAAATATTAATTTATTATATGTATGCTGAGCTGTAATAATTAAAGGTCCCTGGAGTGAGATACTTATAGAAATTTGACATGCATCCTTTTAATTTGCCTGCCCAATTAAGTCGTGATGGTACGTAAAATCTGGTTTGTTGCATTTTTATTTTTTTTCAAAAGTTACATATGTTGCTTTTAATTCTTGTTTTATTAGCATTTTATTAAGACATAGTTTTTATTTTTAAACTATACGGAATTATTTTATCGACACTCTTATCATTCGAGAATAGCAAAAAGTATCCTAATCATTGCAATTCAAATAACTCACGCATATTTCTGTCAAAGATAATAGGTTAATTTCTCCTAATGAAGCACAAAAAGTTTCATTTTTGGTATTAGCGCACATTCAAATATTCAAGCAAATTGAGTGGATCAAAATTACAAAGTGAAGAGTAAATCAAATTAATTAGATCATTTCGGCTTTGATTATTAATTTACAAAGTGAAAACTAAATTAAATTATTTAAACCAATTTCTTTTTTTAAAAAATAGAAAAAAACAAAATATACGAAAAACTAAACATTAAATTATGACATAATAATGTACTTACCGTCTATTTTTAATATCGTTAGGAGAAAAGATTAAGATAGTGTAAAAATAAGAAAACTGAAGTATAATACATTATACAAATTAATGTAATATGTTAATATATATTTGAACCCAGATTTCGGCTTGGTTCTGTGCAAATTCAAATTTTGACTTTGATCCAGTTAATCGATCTATATAATATATGCATCAAATTTTTAATTGAACCAATGAAAAAAACGTCTCTCAATATATATTATACTCACATAAAAAAAAGAAGAAGAAAAGAAAAAAACCTTCAAAACAAACAAAAAAAGATGGAAAATAGAATTTAACAACCAAATCGATGGTAGTACTAATTAAGAGAACCAATATTTAATCATCATTTTCCCCATATTTATTTAAATTCCTTAAAGGAAAAATTCCTACTTTAATTAGGAGTGATGTGAAGCGAGGGCCTTGATTTTTGAGCAGACAAAAAGATTTTTTCTAACAGACATTGTCCCCTTTCTTCAACTGGGATGCCTACTTTTGCTTTCCTATGTTCATAATTGTGTAAACTTTATTATCTCTTTATTATAATCCAATTGATATAATTCATGCATCTTGAGGCAAACAAGCCATGCTCTCTTAGCAGAAAATAACGTAAGATAAGATTCGGTGACGTTAGGAAGTTTTGGCGTTTTTGGGTCTTTGCTTCATTTCTTGATCTAATTTTATTGCTAATAGTATTAATTTTACTCTTGTAAGTAAAGTGTGTAAATAAGTCAAATGAAATATGGTCGAGCATGTTAATTATTAACTTGGTCCGTGGAAAAAAACTTGTACATAATCAAGCTCAAACAAATTTTTCTAACGATCGATTTTGAATGAAGTATTGAGTAACTATATTTAGTTTGAAAATTACTAGCAATATCATCGTGAAATAAATATCTTTTCAAATAGAGAAAAGAATATAAGAGCTATACTACATTGCTAATTAAACTCATCATCTTTTCTAAGATTACAATCTACATTCACAATATCTGCTAACTTTAAACTAGACAATTGTAGAGTTCGACTAATTAAGAACTATTACCCTATATTAATCAAATACATATTTGAAGAAAATAAATAACTTCCCCTAAAATCATATATACCTGGTATATATCAATTTTGGAAAAATTATTTTTTTGGTCTAATATGTTGTTCATTTTCCAATTTTGAACTAAGATATTGTCCACTATCAAAACACATACACGAAGTTGGCAAAATCATCAAAAAAGGTACAAAATTATCCAATCCGGGCTTGATGGCTGACGTGGCAGGATTCAATATTTACTTATCAGTTTTCATTTAATTTAAATGACGAAAAACAGAAATTACGCCTGAACTACCAAAAATACCCCTTAAAATATTAAATCGAAAATTCAAAATTCTTTTTGAACACCGGCGACCCACGTATGGAACCCCCTCAATCCGTTCAAGTCCAGTCACACAACCTCAACTACCATCTTCGTTAACCCAAATGCTATGCAACTCGAACAATTTCCAACTCTTTCTCGTAATTACTCCAAAAATCCCGCCTCCCCCTTTTGCTCTCCGCCGGTGTCCGGCGACTCAATTCTTGAGACACCTAATCCATCAAAGCTCAATCTCCCCACCCTCACGTCTAATTACGCAAAACCTACCCCAAATTCAGGCGAGAAAGCTTTTTTCTGCGCCGGTCCCCTTTTGGGGAAAAATGGCGGAACCCCAGCCGACGCTCCTCCGGTCAAATTCGGCACTCTCTGATCACCTCCACATGATGTTGAAGCTCTCACAAACACCAATTTCAAGAATCGTGCTCCAATTTCGTCCAATTCAAGATGCGTTATTTTTCCCCTTTTTGGAACAAATGGTGAAATTTCGGTCGGCGCCGTTCCGGCCAAATTAGACGGTTTTCTTTCCTCCCCTCACGCAGTTGATTCTCTCACCTGCACCAATTGTCACCGACGAGTCCAAATTCCGGCCATTAACACCCCCAATCAATGACCCCCTTTTACTCGAAGAAGGAGAATTTACAACTACGTTACAAATTCATATTAATCCTGACGAATTAAACAACCAGAAGTTTGTTGGTAATGTCGCTGCTTTTCATTCGAATTCGTCTCCTACAAATTCTCAACTTTCTCTTAAAGGGAGAGAATCTGCAACAGTCGCCGCCGCTGCTCGGGTTGTCGGTTTTCGGCCAGCCCTGTCATCACCCCCGCCACCAACCTCAGAGTACACTTCTCAAGGCCCGAACACTCTCTACCCATTTTCATTCGCAGCTTTCTCCAGGCCCGAACCCCAACCCGGCAGTCCGGAAATCTTATGCAGATGCCACCGCCCCAGGCCATTCGAGTTCATTTGCAGCTCTCGGCACAGTCGACAGGACCCTCGAGGTTTCGGAGGCCATCTTCACTCTACCAGAGCGTGAGCAGGCTTCGATCGAATTCTCTTGTGCTTCTTTTCTTGTGGGCCACTGGCTTTTGCTTCTTTTTTTTTTCGATTTATTTTTTTAATTCTCTTGTGCTTCTTTTCTTGTGGTCCACTGGCTTTTTTTCGGCGCCCACTTCGGATTCCGACGAGGATGACATGGCGGGGATGGCAGCGGCAACACCACGAGGAGGCGTGATGTCCAGTTCCATTTTAAGTAGGACATGTTTGGTGTTTGTATTGAATTAGATCGTCTTTTTCTATTTTTTTAATTTTTGATTTAATATTTTTAAGGGGTATTTTTGGTAGTTCAGGCGTAATTTCTGTTTTTCGGTATTTAAATTAAATAAAAATTGATAAGTAAATATTGGATCCTGCCACGTCAGCCATCAAGCCCGGATTGGATAATTTTGTACCTTTTTTGATAATTTTGCCAACTTCGTGTATGTATTTTGATAGTGGATAATATCTTGATCCAAAATTGGAAAGTGGACAACATATTGTATCAAAAAAGCAATTTTCCCTATCAATTTTCAACTACATCTTTAAAGAAATTTTGTAAGATTGCTTAGATATCGATAAATATATCCTCAAGATTGCACATCGGTTTCCATTATGTTGATTAAACCTCAAGATTTTAACGTTTGAGATTAATTATAATACAATAAGATTTTGATAATAGTAATCTGTTATATCAAACTTATCAGTGCAAAAGGAGGCATACCATGAAGTTACAAAAATTGTACTTGTGATCAACCTCCTAAAGCAAAATATGGACAGGAAAAAAGTAATAGGCTGGACTAGCCTAAAAAACAAAACGGTCCCTCCGTAACCAGTCATCCATAATATCAAATAAATCATTTTCGTCTTTGGTAAATTTACCAAGGGCTATAGTTATAGTGATCCTCCTATTCAATTACTTCAATCATTTCTGAGCACCTCATAGTATTTTCGGGACATCTGAAGATTCGATCATTTCTCTATGATTCGCTAAAATAATATTTCCCGCCCCGTCCCCAACTTGAGAATAGTAGGTATATCATGTGTGCGGATGCATGATCACTTAGATGGGCATGCATGTGGTGTGTAATGAATATACAAGTGAGTGTAATGAATATACAAGTGGTTGGTGATAAATATGAAATCATAAATTCATATTTGTATCTCTTGCGCGCGCGCGCGCACCCACCCACCCGCCCACACACACACACACACATATGTATATATAATTAGGGTTTAGTATATAGATTTATTTATAATTATTATTTAATTTATGGATTAATTTGTAGTTATAGTTTAATTTAAGATTTAATTTATAATTATGATTTAACTTAGGATTTGATTTGTAATTAGGGTTCGATTATATATAATTAAATTAAATTATAGCTAATCGGGTCTTGTTGATATATATATATATATTATATATATATATATATATATATATATATTGCGATTGGTTGATGTTGTGATTAGTTGGGTAGACGTCAGTGATAACGTGGGGTACGGCGCCGATCGGGAGGTTTCGTCCCTCCAATAGCGGTTTTAAAACTGTTTTAAAAAATGATGGTGGTTTTTTGAAAAGTTTTAAATTGTGGGTGATGGTGGTTTTAAAATATTGTGGTGATCAGTACGTGGATGTTGTGTTTAAGATACATGGTATGATTTGTTAATATTATATACATGTTGTGATTGGTTGATGTATACGTCGGTGATGACGTGGTTTACGGCGCCGGCCGGGATGTTTCGTCCCTCCAGTAATAGTCTTTTTTAAAATTATATTGATCCACTCAACACTATTCCTTAGATTCGTTTGGGATTTAGTATCAATAGAGAGTTTGATACTAAATACCGAATTATCCACTTATTTGGACAATTTGAGAACGTGACTATAATATGGCTTATCTTATGTGTATAATTTTTTGTTGTTTATAAAGTTTTGGTTTTAGTAACTCTTTTTTGTTCACGGGTGCACTGCAATATATGTATACTAGAGAACTAAGGGGAGATGCTGCTGAAATATTTAGTCAACAAAATTCATATATTAAGACGTCTGAATGTCACATTTTTGAATAGGATAGGTCCCTTAATAATAACTCAATCATTTTCTAGACTCCCTCATGCTGCCCGTTTTTTAATAAATTAATATAACAATCGTGTAATGAGAGGATGGGTTTCGATCATAGTTGGATGTACAAACAAATCGTCAATGACTTCTTATCCCCACAATTCGTGGATGGAATCGAGAGCTTCATTAAATTGCTCAAGTACATTCCGCACGATTAAAGTGTCCTTGTAATCTTAATAAAAAGGAGGAATCATAGGTTTCTTGACATCAATGAGATCAAGTATTACCTAGTTAGACACGGATTTGAACCAAATTACAATATATGGATTTACCACGGAGAAAGTCGGTCTGCCACCTCTCGACGCCATCACGATTTCATAATGGAGGACCCTCTTACATTGCTTCTGAAGAATCATCAAATGCGTACATTAATATGGTTCAAGATGCAACTTGTCCTAATTTTGATGTGGTTGCCGATATGGAAGAGTCACCGAACCCTGAGACCCAAAAGTTTTATGACATGTTGAAAGTTGAAAATCAGTTCATGTATCCGGGGGATGCGAGAGACATACTCAGTTTTCTTTAGTTTCCCATCTCGTGAATTTGAAGTCATAGAATCACACGTTTCAAAAATATTATGATCAATTGAGTGAATTAATCAAAATGATTTTACCAAAAGACAATCTCGTACATGATAACTTCTACATCAGTAAGAAGTTGCTAAGGCGTATGAGCTTATTTTAAAATGTTCATATTATAAAACGTTCTATATTAATTAATTAATTAATATTTTTATCTATTAAAATGGTTGATATATACTAGTATTTTGTAAAATGCTCGCATTACATTAGTAGTACTGGATCTCGCATCGATCCACGTGTCGTCGTCCTTCTTGTGCGTACGTACAAAAATATCGTACGCGATGGCCGGCTCACCCGTCTCCCGCTCCTGTATTCAAATAAAATTTTCAAATAATTAACATTAAAAATAAACAAATAAATAATATATTATATTCTAAAATTACTTATGATATCCTGAGCATAATCAATCGCAGACCTAGACCCCTCCTATGCTTCGACATCCCAGTACCCGGACCAGCATGCTCGCTCCTCCTGTTCCAGCTGTACTGCTCGGATTTCTTCTTGTTCTCGAACTTATCCCACTCAACCTTCCAAGCCCTAGTTGAAATGCATGATATATAATTAAGGTGATATAAATTATCTGTAATAAAATTAATTTACTCGAACAAATATAAACAAGAATTCCCCCCAGTCCAACTTGTATCGTTTCAAACTTGGGTACGCATAATAGTATACTTGTACAACTTGGGAAGCAAGTACGAAAAGTTCATATCGATAGAACCTACGCTTATGATTGATATCAACAAACTTATAATGTGGATGAACTTTTGTGCCTGTAGGAGTTGGATCAAACCATTCGCATTTGAACAATAGTGTATTTTTCTCCATTGCTCCATGTATTCGAGCTGCACGATTTCTATGAGACGACCGTAATAATCATACTTGGTTGTCCCATAGTTTAACCCTTTAATTCGTACTCCATTGCTCGATGTTGCTTTGTTAGATTCGTGCTCGATTGTGTGAAATCTATAACCATTTATCTTGCATCCGGTATACGTTTTCACACATCTTGATGGACCCTCAGCTAGGTTCCCAATGTTCACGTCGATCACATTATTCGAATGATCTCTAGCCTATGACATTGAAGAATAATTTTTAATTTAGGAAATATATGAGATAAAATGCATACGGTAATTATATGATATGCATCTCGGGATCAAAAATATTTTTTATATTTATTTTTTGATAAATACTGGGTAACACACACGGGTGTTAAACTAGTATGTGTGTGTGTGTGTGTGTATGTGTGTGTGTATATATATAACATACAAACTCTCACAAATCAAAACAAAAAAGCAAAAATGAAAGATGCCAACGGAAAAAAGGAAAAGACAATTTTCGCGGAGGTGGTTCCAATGGCCTCACCTCCTATTGGCCAGGGGCAGATGCCAACCCAGCTTCTCTTTCCCTATTTTTCTCCCCCTTCTTCTCCCCTACGATGGCATATCTCCCTCCCCACCCACCCAGAGGTGGATGTATTGTGGGGCCTGAGTGGCACCGGCCCCACCATTTTTTTTTTTCATAGGTAAAAAAAAAAGAATTTATGCCCCACCAAATTAAAAGGGAATGAAATATATATATTGGCCCAAGAATTATTGAATAAGAAAATATAAATATTGGCCCAAGGAAATATATATATTAGACCAACAACCCAAGCCCTTTCTATTATTATTAACCAGTTCCCTTCCCTTCCCTTCCCTTCCCACTCCCCCAAATACAAACAGAGAAGGAAAAAAAAATAAAGAAAAGAGGAGGGACAGACATGGTCGGCTAGAATTGGGGCAAAAAAAGCCCCAAAAAAAAGGAAAAAGAAAAAAAGAGGGTAGTCGAGTTGTTTGTCAGAAGAAAAGAAAACAAAAATTATTTGATTAAAGGCTGCAACACTTGGCTCCATCCTTTTCTCCTTTTGTGATAAAATTAATTGGCAAATTAGAAGGTAAATATTCTATTTAAATCTTGAAATTTCTAATATAAGATTTGGGCTTTAATTTATTTTTTTGTTATTTGAAAAACTAAATTTTCTAATTCAATTTTTCTATGTAATCTTTTAGTTAGCTTAGATTAAATGAAATATGTTATTGTTTGAGTTTTATTTTGGTTTGTGATTATATTATTGGCGATTGTTTGATTTTTGGGGGAAATAATTTAACTTTTATGTATCAATATCTATATTTTTAATACATATATGAATTAGTTTCTTTCATTTTTGTAATTGAGTATCGTATTTCTTAAAAAAAAATGTAGAATGAAGAGAATGAATGAGAGGGATATCTCAACTTTTTCCCAAAAAAAGTACACAAAGAACGCGGAGATGCCTCTAGTGCAAACCATCATCGCCAAGCAAGTACACAAAATTCGTTTTCATCAATTAATAATTCTCCATCACATGAGCCTAGTCCAAATCCTATAAATCAAGCCCCAAGTAATGAGGGAAGATTAACCACAATGGATATTAAAAATCTTCCTCAAGACCCGGGAAAGAGAAAAAAGATCGTTGAGTTTCATCCAAATGATGTGGATATAGTTAGGAGTGAATATATTAGAAAACTTGTCAACCCGAAAACTACAACTTTCCTCAAAGTCCCATTGGGAGAAAAAAAAGCGGAAATTTAACCCTAAATGGTTTAGAAATTATAAATCTTGACTTGAATATAGTGTTGAAAAGGATGCAGTCTTTTGTTTTTCATGCTATTTATTCAAAAATGAAAACTCAGTTGGAGGGGATGCTTTCGTTGTTGTGTGAGTTCGAGCCTGGAACAAAACAGAAGCATATGACAAATATATTGGTGGAATTAAGATTGCTCATAATAAAGCTGTAGGAAATTTAAATGATTTTAAATTTCAAAATGGTTCTATTTTATCTAGTATCTCGAAGCAATCCGAGAAAGTTAGAATTCAGTATCGCAAGCGATTAGAGGCTTCTATTAAATGCTTGAGGTGGCTTTTACTTCAAGGGTTGCCCACTCGTGGTCATGATGAAAGTGAAACTTCATTCAACCGGGGTAATTTTCTCGAACTTCTGAAATTCTATGCAATGGATAATCTCGATATTCAAAGTGTTGTTTTGAAAAATACCGGGTAATTGTCAAATGATAGCTCCTTCAATTCAAAGGGAAATTGTCAATTGTTGTGCAAATACAACTAAAGCAATCATTGCTGAACTTGGTGATGATTTTTTTGCTATTCTTGTTGATGAATCTGCAGATGTATCTGATAAAGAACAAATGGCTCTTTGTTTACGATATATTAATAAAAAAGGCGAGGTAATAGAGCGATTTCTTGGTATTGTTCATGTCGGTAATACAACTTCTTTGACACTTAAAACTGCAATTGAGTCATTACTTATAAAGCACTCTCTAAGTCTTTCTAAAGTTCGAGATCAAGGTTATGATGGTGCTAGTAATATGCAAGGTAATTATTAATGGTCTCAAAACCTTAATCATGAGTGAATCTCAATCTGCATATTATGTTCATTGTTTCGCTCATCAACTTCAATTGACACTTGTTGTTGTTGCTAAAGAAAATGTTGATTGTGGTTGGTTATTTGTTGTTGTACTTGGACCTTTATTGAATTTTGTGGGTGGTTCACCTAAGAAGAAAGAATCCCTCCGACAATGACAAGCTGAACGTATTGTAGAAGCACTATTTTTAGGTCAACTTGAATCGGGAATCAGTTTGAATCGGGAGATTAGCCTAAGTAGGGCCGGTGACACTCGTTGGGGATCTCACTTTAGAATTACTTTGAATGTATTAATTTGTACCCCATAATTCTTGAGTCGCTTGATGCCATTGGAGATTTTTCGGATAGTGTTGACAAGAATAAAGCCGATTTATTAACACACATGTTGATGTCTTTTGATTTTATTTTCCTAGCACATTTGATGGTGAGTATATTTCGAATAACAAATGAGTTGAACATGGTCTTACAAAAAAGTGATCAAGATATTGTGAATGATATGGCAATGAGAGAGAATGGATGGGATTCTCAAATGAATAAGGTTACTTCATTTATGATGAAGTATGGCATTGATATTCTTAACATGGAGGAAAATTATGTTGTCCCGAGAAGACGGAAATTTTGTGGTGGTATGCCGCAAGTGAAAATTCTTCATCATTTTCGAGTTGAAGTTTTTTTAAGTGTCATTGATTTACAATTGAAAGAACTTGAAAATTGATTTTGTGAGGTAAGTAAAGAATTACTTATTTGTATGTCTTGTTTTAGTCCCGCAAATCGATTTTCTTCATTTGACATAATAAATTGATTCGACTTGCCGAGTTCTATCCTTGTGAGTTCCCAAGAGTTGATTTGTTATTTTTTGAACATTCACTTCGCAACTTCATTGTTGGCATTCGAAATGATGAGAGATTTTTTGAGGTGAAGAATCTTAATGAGCTTTTTATGAAACTTGTGGAGACACAAAAGTATGAAACTCACCCAAGAGTGTATTTGCTCTTGAAATTAGTGTTGTTTCTCCCCGTGACGACGACAAGTGTTCAAAGAGTATTTTCTGAAATGACGTATGTGAAAAATAAATTGCGTAGTATTATGGGAGATCAATTATTGAATGATTGTTTGGTTACGTATTTAGAGAATGACTTGATTTTGAATATTAGTATTGATACTATTATAAGTTGATTTCAAAATATGAGCACTCGACGAGAACAAGTGTTTTAGATTTTTTTTCTCAACTTTTATGACTTGTTATGTAATGTGGTAAATTTTAGTATAATTTTAAGAACTTGTTATTTTTTTTTCAAACTGTAAAATAAGATGAACATGATTCGTGTATAGTTTGTTTTTTTATATATGGAAAAATCCATGTATTTAAAGAAGGGAATATTTTTTTACAAACCAAGTGTAATAAAAATCGTATTATATTAAGAGAACAATAATTCGATTATTGAATATATATTACTTAATTATACACACACATATATATACATATAATTATTTTAAATCATTCAAAATTAATAATGTTTCATGTTAATAAAAAAATTAAAATTATTGAGGTAAAATATACATTATTATAAAGAAAAGGCTAACTAGAGTTTAGCATAATTATTAAAAAAAAGTTAATTACGAACACGTCTTAAAGCTTAACAAATAACCCTTTTTAGTAATTAGTAGAGCCTCAAAATAGGCCCGCTTGGACAAATGAAAAAATCTGGCCAGTGCATGCAGACCTGGTCAAATCTAGTTCAGCATTTTCATGTACCATAAACGGCATAAAAGTGCCACGAGCCAACCCGACCAGATGGGTTGGGTCAAAAGGCCCAACTTTTTGGAGCATGAGTCTAGGCCGTCGAGAAAAGGCCCAACTTTTTGGAGCATGAATCTAGGCAGGCCAAAAATCGGGCTAGGCCGGGTCAGAGAGTTTGTTGAACGTAGAGAAACAAAAAAATATAAAAATCCATAAAATTCCCATTTCGATTATTGCAATTAGGGTTTGCTTCTCGACTGAGGGTTCTGAAATTAGACCAAAACATTGAATTAATCGTAGCGAAATGAAGAAGGGTGGAGAGATTGCCGATCATAATGAGACTCAAGGAAAGAAAACTGGCAGCCAGGGTGTTATCAAGAACAAGACGAAGATGAAGAAGAATATGCAGAGATTGGGTGGCAGAGGCGGCCTATCGCTCGAATCATTCGCCAATGCAAAGACGAGGAATGCAAATTACAACCCTTCTTTGATCAGTATGTTTTTCCTCCTTTCCTTATGGTGTACTATTTTATTTTATTTTTTCAAATTTATTTGCTTTATCTGCATTTTTATGTGAGGTATACAGTAATTAGCTTGATATGTAAGTTTGATGATCTTGGCGCTGATGTTACGGCTATGAACTTTTATCGTGTTTCAATTATTATTATTATTATTATTATTATTATTATTATTATTATTATTATTATTATTATTATTATTATTATTATTATTATTATTATTATTATTATTATTATTATTTAATATTATTATTATATTATTATTATTATTATTAATTATTATTATTATTATTATTATTATTATTATTTATTATTATTATTATTATTATTATTATTATTATTATTATTATTATTATTATTATTATTATTATTATTATTATTATTATTAGTTATTATTATATTATTATTATTATTTTATTATTATTATTATTATTATTATTATTATTATTATTATTATTATTATTATTATTATTATTATTATTATTATTATTATTATTATTATTTTATATTATTATTATTATTATTATTATTATTATTATTATTATTATTATTATTATTATTATTATTATTATTATATCATTATTATTATTATTATTATTATTATTATTATTATTATTATTATTATTATTATTATTTTATTATTATTATTATTATTATTATTATTATTATTATTTATTATTATTATTATTATTATTATTATTATTATTATTATTATTATTATTATTATTATTATTATTATTATTATTATTATTATTATTATTATTATTATTATTATTATTATTATTATTATTATTATTATTATTATTATTATTATTATTATTATTATTATTATTATTATTATTATTATTATTATTATTATTATTATTATTATTATTATTATTATTATTATTATTATTATTATTATTATTATTATTATTATTATTATTATTATTATTATTATTATTATTATTATTATTATTATTATTATTATTATTATTATTATTATTATTTTATTATTATTATTATTATTATTATTATTATATTATTATTATTATTATTATTATTATTTATTATTATTTTATATTTTTATTATTATATTATTTATTATTATATTATTATTATTATTATTATTATTATTATTATTATTATTATTATTATTATTATCTATCTTCATGTACAGACCATTTTTATGTTGGGTGGTTCAATGTGTTAAATTTTCCATTTGGACAAACTTATTCAACTTTTAGCCTTTGATTAAAAATTGAAGCTGTGATTTTTTTTTTTCCGAATGAATTAATATAGAAAAAGTGATATGAATTAAATTGTTGGGAATCTTTTTATTCGATTAGACCTTGAGTCTTGACCTGGTTTTCTAGCTTTCGAATGTTCTTACTATTTGAAAGATTTTACAGTTAGATGAATGTTACTGACATAACAATTATAAATACTTTTCGTATGTGCTTAATCTATACACTGATTGTTTGCTTTGTAGAGAAGCAGAGAGAGTTCTATAAAAATGCTAAATACGTGCAGAAATATAAGAAATCATTGAAGCAACAAGAGCAGCTGAATATTCCTACAGACAAAGGACCAATCGAGGTGTGATATTTTTTTTTATTCCTTTTCCCCCCTTCTGGAGTTAATTGGGTTGATGAAGCTATCTCTCTTGCTCAGATGGTAATTACATTATATATAGACAGAGAGAGAGACTGATCGTTAAAAGTTATATAGTTATATTTCAAAATTATAAATACTTTCTTCCCATTTGTTTCTATTTTACAAAAACGCATCCTATTAAGGGTGTGTCTGTAAAAAAAAATAATCCTCAAGATGTTTTTTTTTTTTTACTTTTTGTATTATTTTAAAAGATACTCCCTCCTGTTATATTTGTTGTTTAATGTTAAGACACAGATTAAGAATGACTTTTATTAGATATATATTAATACAAAACTACTATATTGCCCTTTAATAGAAAGTTGGTTAGCATTTGTTAATTACACCTTCAAAATCAAGAATGGAATAAAAATGACATGGAATGAACTAAGTTTTTTTGAAAGTTGCAGGTAGAATGAAACAGAGAGAGTAACTGTTATTTTTTTAACCTTAGTGATAGATTTTGCAATTATCAGTTTCTCAGATGTACTGCACACATCTAAATTCCAAAATAATCGGAGAGATTTGATCAAATTTGCAATATTTAAATGTTGCTACAGGGTGAAAACCAGACAAATGAGGGCGGTCATGCGAACCGGGGCAAAATGGGAAAAAAGAATGCACGAAGTCTTGGGGAGTTGTACGAGAGGAAGCGCGATGAGGAAGAGAAAGCTAGGATGGAAAGAGATGCCATTATTCAGGCGAAGAATGAAGAGAGACAACGAGCCGAAACTCGAAGGAGAGCTTTGAAGGAGAAAATGTATAAGAAAACAAAATCTGGTCAGCCTGTGATGAAATACAGAATTGAGCATCTCTTGGAAACGATTCAAGGTCCAACAAGTTAGTGTTATGTTTCTATGTAGTAACCCCTTTTTTTTTTGTCCCTTTTTATATGTAATGTCGGATCAAATTGAGCTGAGGCTTTCTTGATGTTGTAGTTTAAGTTTTATTAATGAAATACAATGTGCAGTGTGAAATTGTTCGATTAATGAAGGAATTACTTACCAAAAAAAAGTCCTTGAGGTTTGATCTAATTATTAAAAGACCCACAATCTTTTAAATTTACTATTACTTCCCCTTGACAATGGTTTTCCATATTACAGACTTAAACAGGTATTTTGTTAAGTAATTACAAACATGACAGTGTGTTGATATGGTAAGAGGGCATTTGCAATTAGTAATGATTTTGTGTAAATTAGGGTAGTGGCTGTGTTTAGAAGTTAAGAGTGTTGGGAAGTTTGATTAAGATTTTTTGGTTCAAATTGCTGATTTTGAACAGGTTGTGTAGATGAGCTTCTTATAAGAGATGATTGAAAATTGTGCTGAAATGACACTTCTGTTCTAAAATTTTCAAAACCATGACATATTTTCCATTTCATTTACTTGCATAAATAGTTTGCAACTAATTTGTTTGTATGACACTTCTGTTCTAAAATTGTCAAAAACATGACAATTTATCATTTAATTTACTTGCATAATTTTTTTGCAACTAATTTGTTTGTTAATCGTTAGTAATATTTATCTATTTGCACGAAGTAAATTTAATATACTTGCAAATTAACAGCTCAGAAAATTTGTATGCTTAATAATTTGAAAATAATGACTTCTTTCTTACATTTTATTTTTTTTAAGATTGTAGGTGTTTTGATTAACTATATAAATCTTTATTATTGAATCGGTCATTTTACACAGTCAAGATGTTAGTAACTATTTGCAAACACTTCCATGTACTGTCATTTAATTATCAAACATTATATCACAAAGACAACTTTTTACAATTTACCCAAAACTAATTTGAGTTTAATGATCAATTAGCATTGTGGTGTCACTAAAATTGTTCATATTCTTTTATCCTACGATTTAGGATAAATATGAAATCTGAATGTAGGACTGCGCCCGAAATATTATATATAAAAAAAATGAAAAGAATCAAAGAATTTGTAGAATAATTTCCCCAGAACACATACAGCCACAAGGAAAAGGCATAGATAGATAGATTAGGTTATATTTTCATGATTAGATGGGCTATGATGTCTCAAGTAAAAGCCAGAAGAGGTTTTAGGGCCCATGAGATATCATTGTCCACAAGTTAATGCAAAGTGGGATTTCATTTCGGACATTAATAACTCAAGCCCTAGTTACTACAGTGATCCATGTCTAAAGGCTATTGACTTGTTTGGACAACATTATTACAGGTCAAAAGCACAGCGTATTGTCAGTTTCAAAGAGGCACTAGTTTTGTATTCTTATTTTTATTTTATTTTATTTTATTTTTCGTGTATTAGTTGTAGCACAATTCATTCATCATCATCTCCCACTACACTCTATCAGGGCTAAAAGTACAATGCAATAATGCAAGGATATGTACTATCTGCTTCACCATCAAAATAAGAGACCTCTTGTATTTTGCGCAAACTAGATTCCTTTGAATAATATATTCCACTAATTCAATAATTTACTAATTAATCTAGCGATAATTTTCAGGATAAATTATCTAATCTGATGATTGAATCTTAGTTTTTAGTATCAATTAATGATTTATTAGAATAAGTCATTAACTAAAGTGAAAATACGAAAAAAAAATCCAAATCCTTGCCTCATGAGTAATTAAAAAAAAAAAAGCAAAACCCAGCAATTAAATGAAGAAAAGAATCAATTACCATATCTGAATACAGAAATAGAAATTGAAAGAGAATGAAAGAAAGGTTCAAGAGTCATGGAGATATGTGCCCCTATCATAGCATATATATGTCAGCCTTTTCTTTTACTTTTTTCTACTCTCTCTCTCTCTCTCTGCTCTGTTTTTCCATCTCTCTTTCTCGAGGTGGGCCTGTGGGGTGTGCTAGCTTGTGTTATGTTAATATCTGCCCATTATCTCTCTCTTTTTTTCTCAAATATAATTTGTTTATTTTTTAAATTATGGGCAACCAGAGATAATGTATGGTCCTAGGGATATGAATAATAATCAGTCTTTAGTGGTAATGATGTGCCTCTGTGAAAAGCCGATATTGAACGCAACAGCAGTGGTCATAGTAAACGTTAGTAACACATTGCACTGCAGTCCACAAAAAGGATAAAAAGAAAATAATAAAATTGCAGCAAAGGCATGTATGAAAGTAAATAACAGAATGGTAATTATTATTATCATTGATGACAGGTGAATTGCTACAACAACCAAATAGTTCGAAGTTAAACAAAGTTCGAGTGTGTCAATATACAAAATTTATTGACATGATGAACCTAATTAATACTCCAACTATCTCCAAACTTTGGGAAAAAAAAAAAAAAAAGAAACTCTCACATGTTTGTTACATAGTATACAACATAATTAATGGCAATACATGAGAAAATAACAATTAAAAGATTTCCAGTCTTTATTAGCAACTAATTGCAATGGGGGTAAAAAAAAACGAAAATCAAGAAAATCTCAACGCTGCATCTTCGTCCATCGTCCAAACAAACCCCGGCATGTCAACCCTCGGCCCAGCAACTGTCCGATAAACATACATCCTCTCGACCGGGCAGCTCTCGGGCCTCGAGTCCGGCGGGCCCCTCTCGTCAATAACCTCGACGTTAGCCCTAGGCAACTTCTGACCAAGCAGCTTACACGCTTCGAAACTCACGGGGCACGAAGACATCCAAAGGGATCGCATTGTCTCCAGCTTCGCCGCGTTAGCCAACAGAGCCTTATCCCCGAACGGGCAATCCCGGATCTCGAGCTTCCTCATGCTCTCACAGCCCGACAAAACGTGATGCAGGCCCAAATCACTATCCCCGGCGAACGCTATGGAGAGCATCTCGAGTTTCTTGGCGTGGGTTCCAATGTACTTGAAGACGCGGTCTGTGAGGAGACCGGACAGGGACAGGCGGCGCAGTTCCTTGCAATTCTCGACAATGGCTCCGAACCCGACGTCGAGCGGCTCGAGGGTTAGGTAGTCGGAGGCCCGGGGCTCGATGATGCAAAGGCGAAAACGGGTCATATTGGGTCGGTTTCTGGCAATGGCGATTAAAGCGGCGTTTGACATTTGGCGGCAGAAATAGAGGACGGATTGGAGCTTGGGGCAGCCCTGGGAAACGGAGACAAGCCCTCGTTCGGTCAAGGAGACGTTGGGTTCGGCTTCAAATGGAGCGGATGGGAACACGCGGAGTTCTTCGAGATCCTTGCAGGATGCTGCAACGGCTTCGAGACCAGCGTCTTCGATGTAATCGAGAACCTATTATCCATATTCATGTGTTGATTAGATCAGATGCGGAAAATCATATGGCAAAATGGAACAAATAAGAAAGGTATAGGCAAGAAAGCACTCTTGTCAAACAGCCTAAACATTCAGCAGGTTCCCTAAAACTTAAAAAACACAAAACCCTAAAAAAAAAACTAAAGTTGAAAAAAGAATCAGAAAAGAATGAAAAAGAAAAAATGGAAACCTAAAAAATATGTCAAAATCCGAAGAAAAACTAGTAAAAAACTAAAATTAAGACCCTGCCTAACGGAATGCACTCCGATTGGCGATTTGACACGAGTTTTTGTCCCAAGGCAAAAGATTTGTCCAAGTACACGAAACATACGAGTAAACGAAATACTGAAATTTACAGAGTCTTTGCAACACTTCTGATTCTGGAGGAAATGATTCATTGCCACAGACATTGGGATTTTTATTCCAGCTAAAATTCATTATCATTTTTTAGGTATTTTGTAAACACTCCCTTAGACAATGTAGTGCGAATCTCTACCTCAAGAAGTGCATAGTTCATTCAAATGTCACACTAGGTAAATAAACAATTAGATTAAAAATCATACCAAGAGACGCTGTAAATTACGACACCCGCAAACAAGCTTGACAAGATCCGAACTATGAATCGAAGCGTAACTTAAGTTCAACGAAGTGATTCCAGGGCAGACAGAAAACATGGCCGGTAGATAAGCAGGAACCACATCCCAAAAACCCGATAAGCCTCTGAGTTGCTTACAGCCCGAAAATGCCTCAGTCAGATTTAACAATACATCGGATCGAATTTCAGCTGAATAAGCACCAGTACCTAATTCAACTAACTGTGGGGCCCGGCGAAGTAGGTTAGCGAGCTTTTCAAGGGGCACAGCACGGTTCAGCTTAAGAATCCTCAGATTAGGGGACCGTGTGACTAGGCGCTCCAAGGCGAAGAAACTCACCTCCGAGCCTAAGCAAGATATGTTAAGTGATTCCAGAGATGTGTAATTATCCGGGAAATGGCTAAGCCAATGCCCACTTAGGTCCTCAACTTCAGTCTCCCTCAAATCGAGTTCTCTGAGATTCCTGCGTTGGAATTAATACATCAATTATCAAACAGAGCCCACAATTAAATTTAAAAAGTATAGTAATCCACAAGTCAGAAAAATTAACACAAGAAATAAAATGGCTGCGAAAAAATCAGATCTTTGTCATACATCGGTGTGTAAATGGAATAGAATTTAAAAAAAAAATCAAAAAATCTGCATTCAGATCTAAGTCTTCAGCTAGAAGGAAGCACAAAATTAAGCACTCTTAAAAATATTAAAACCATCAAAATTTAATGAATCAATAATCCACAATCTAAGGCAAAAAATTTGAAACAAAAAACAAATCCCGGTCTAAACATCAGTCTAGCGCAAGTTGTCAACTAGGCCCCATAAAATCTAAAGTATTACGAAATTGCCACCCGCTACATATACATGGACATTTGCTGGAAATAACTTTAGTTTTTATTTTATTTTCCACTTCTTAAATAGCTCAAGAATCCCAATTTCCACTAATTCCCTTCCAAACAAGCAAGTACCAAAAAAAGGTGAAAAAAAACACAGACGAATATTCAACTGAAAACACTACTATTCAATTTTCCAACTATTAACCTGCAATTAGCCGCAATTGTGGCGAGGCCGTCCGTTGAAAAACCCTCGCATGACGTCATCACCAAAACCTTGAAATTCTTAAAGGACCTCGAGATCAGCTCCAGGCACTCGTCCGTCACCACCATCCGCTTGAGCTTGATCTCCTCCAGCAACGGATAAGCCGCCGACATCTCCGCAACCCACGGGTGCAAGTAGGCGCCCCAGCCCTCCGGCACGAGGCTGAAATCCGCGAAATGCGGCTTCCCCTTCAACTCCACCGCCCTCACCTCCGGGAACCTCCGGATCACGATTCCCGGCGAGACGGCGTAGCAGTTTCCGATGAAAACGCGGCGGCGGCACCACCGCTCAATCTCGTACCACGACTTGCACACCAACGAAACAGCGTTACGGTCTTTGTCGGAGCTCAGGAACGAGAATACATGCTCCAGAACTTCCTCTGGGAACGAGTACGCCATTGGAGGGCTGAAATGGTAAGTTTCAGCTCTGGATCTGAGCAATGGAGAGGAGGAGAGAGAGAGGGGTGAGGTGTAATGAGAAGCTATTGTAGAGAAGATAAGGCCTTTTTTTAGTGTTTTTATATTTGGTATCACCTGTGGTGAGGTTAAGACTTAACCAGTGTTTGAATTTGACGCGTTGGGCTGTTGACACGTGCCCTTGGTGTGTTTCACCCGTTGGATTTAACGGTGGGGGCCCTTTTATCTGGTTGAAACGAAGCGCGGCCGTAGAAATATGTATGTGACTGTGACGTGGCCAATAACAGAGTAGAAATTCGTAATTTTGGGTTTTCTTCGGAGCTTTTGTATTTATTTTCATTGAAAAATTAGTGAATAAATTTGTATTGTGAAAAATGGATATATTTTGAGATTTTAAAGGTGTAACCGTGTATATTATTAAAATATATAACATTAAATAAACAAAAAAAATAATATTTTAATTATATTAAAATAAAATTTAATAGAGATTTCTAAAAATATACAAATATCATGAAATATTCTGTAAAATATTGGATACGATATGCGTCCGACAAGCACAAGTATCATTGTTTTAACAAATGTATTTGTTCTTACTTAGGTCCTTGTTAATTCGCTGGAAAACTTTATAATGTTTAAATTATGGCTAATTTCATTGCACCTGTTAGATGAGTTTGATTGTTAATTATAAACTAATAATCATATTCGGCTTCTCTAATTTTCGTCTCATTTTGACCCTACCACTACTCCTTTCTTTTCTCAAAATGATAGTTTTAATTGTTAATTTTGTTAATTCGAAACGTGTTTACTTATTTGTTCTCTTTCAATAACCTTAATTAGTAGACAATTACTCGTACTTCAACACGGATAAATAAATGTGAATAAGGATAAATTAAGAACATTGTGCGTTTTCAGATTTTACGAGGTATATAAATATATTTATTAATGTGTGAAAATGAGAACATAAAAACCTATTGAAATGAGAAAGATGGAGTATCTTATAAGTTAGTGATTATAATAATTGGTTAAATACTAATGTATTGATATAAATACATTAGGAGAATATAAAAACAAAATACATATCAATATCCATAAAAAAATAGGAATTACGTAAACGCTAAAGATAATAATTTATAATTAATTAGATTTTACATAGGGACAAACAGGGCGGATTTACATATATGCTTGAGGGGGCCACGCCCCCAAGAAAATTCAAAAACCCTAATATTATTTATGATGTTTTGTTATTTATAATTATATATACATCCTAAAATTTACAAATTTGTATCTTGGTCTAGTGGTTGGTGTAATTAATTTTTTTTCAAATGGTTCATGCTTCAACTCTTACTCTTGCCAATTTCCCTTCTTTTATATTTCTCTTGTTATTCTATATTTTTTATCTCATTTTTTCTTTATCTTTATCTCTTGTTTTTTTATATTTTATTTTTTCTTTTATTTTCCTCTTTCTCATTTGTTTCTTTTTAGTGTTATTCTTTTTTCTTTCTTTTTATCCACTAATTCATATATTATTTATCATTCATTTTCTTTCCTTTTATTTCCTCTTTCTCATTAATTAAATTTAAAAGCAAAAATATAGAATTAAAAAGATCACCACTCTCTCTTTCTTTTTATTTTTTTTCTCGTTATTTACCTTAAAAACAACAATATAAAACTAAAAAAGTATTACTAATTTCTCTCTTTTTTCCTCACTTTTTTTTTTCTTTTCCTAATCTCACAAATTAATGGTACCAACTTAAAAGTAAAAATATATCTTTCTTATTTTCTTAACTCCTATTTTCTTTGCCTTCTTATTTCTTATTTCACATTTTCTCTAATTTATCGTACCAATTTAAAAGTAAAAGCATATCTTTCTTTTTTTTTTTCACCCTCTCTAGCTCCTATTTTTTTTTGTTTATTTTATATTTTCTATAATTTATCGTAACACCAAAAAATATTAAAAATATATATTTTTTCCCTTAATATAATACGAGTCGATTATCGCCATTTCACCAAATTATTTTTATCTTTTAATATGCGGTCTCCCCAAACAAACAATTCTGGATCCGCCACTGGGGACAAATTTAAACAGATTTTTACCAATATTGTCTTATCAAATGGGAAAATGTCAAAATATATATATATATATCAATAGTTTTTTTCTCAATCTGAGTTACCGGTAGTTAATTAATTTTATTGAAGCGAATCAACTAGAGTTCTCTCGATCCTCTTAATCAAATAGAACACTAATGATTTATTATTGAACTCAAGTATTAAGTATATCAATATTTAAGTAAAAGATGCTCGGTGACCTTGTGGAAAATGAATTTGATTGTAAATATCAATGAATTTGATAATTTTCATTTTTAAAGATATAACTCAGCACCAAAAATAGGTATTAAAACTCATAATAATATAGTTATCGAGCACCTATTTAATTATTTTTCTCATTTCATACTCCCCAACCAAACATATAGAACAATGAGGATTTGTGGTATTTATAGGAAAATGATTGTTCTACTTAAATTTTTGGCCCCAGCCCCTTAATGAAATTAATGGCACACTCACTCAATAATTAATCTATTAAATTTTATTTATGTGTTTGTTCATAATTCAAATAATTCATTTGGATTTTAATATATTGCCCTATCCCAACCATAGTGCATAAATGAATATTGATAATCTACCCACGTGTTGAAAAATGATGATATACTATTATTATGTTGTACATAAATATCAAATTATGTATAGAAAATTAATAATATTATATTGTTTCTATTAATATTATATAATTATAAAATACGATGATGATAGAATAAAAGATTGTTGAAAATAAGTAGTATTTTATAGGAATTATATAAAAAATTATTGATTAATATTAAAACGTTGATTAGTAAAATAAACGCATATTAATATTATGAATATGCGAATCTAATATTTTGAGAGTTAATGTTTAAATATTTTTAAAAGTCCACATTTTAAATATGTTGTATGTATAAATTAATTTAATAAATCAAATGGAATGTGCAACTTTTGCAACCGTAATATGTAAAGTCAAATACAACTTTCATGAAACACTCGGTCAAAACTCAAATGGACCGCGTAATATTGGAATATTGAAGAGCATAAAAAAATAAAGAAAGAAAGCAAATTAATGAAAAGATTATTGAAAATCACACGCAACATTATCGCCCAATTATAACTAGCTGGAATAATAATTTCAAATATGATCAACATAAGAACTCGTAATTTTACCTTTTTAACCCTTATTCTTTTAAGAATTGCTTGAGTAATTTTATTCACATTTACCTAAATTTTAGTAGCAGCCAGCACTGTTCACTGATGTGAATGTTATTATATGAGTAAATAAATTAAGAACATTGACATTCTGGAAATTGCAAGTAAATAAAAATGTTAAATTGCCAAGGGAATCTCATGATTCTAAATGCACGGCTGAATCCGACGGATGAGATTGTGAGGGGGCCCACTACAAATTATAAAAGTTGTACTGATCGGATGTGATTTTCGTTTATCATGGTACATACATTACCAACCAATCATACTCTATTCTGCTACGTAATAAAATCACTGCATATTTCGATCAATTTAACTTAGATTTCTAGTTGGACTGCAAAATTTTGTAAATAACTTCATACATGAATTAAGTTTTTAGGTAACTCAATTACACAATTTGCCGGAGAATAATCTATACTAATTTATTAGTTTTCATATTGTATTGTATTTTATTTGTTATATTTATATTTTCAAAATATAATTATTACTATTTTTACCTTTCAAATATGAATTAAATATTATTTTACTAAATTGACTCGTACCTTTATTAATTTAGACTTTTAATTTTTTTAAATAATATAATATTATGATAATTTGATACATATAATTATAATATCAATCATCTTTGTTAATTTATGTGAAATGATCCATTATAATAAATAGAATGAGACAAAATTACAGAAAGTGAGTTTTCATAATATAAGTACATAATTTGCTTAGTGTAATTTAATTGTACATGATGTACAACTTACATTGAATCAGAAAAGAAAATAATTTAGGGTTTCTCCCTTTTTCCTTTCTGTCGCTCTCTTCCTCCCGCCCCCATGTTCGGTCGGCAACAGTTGTCGCTGGACATCTCTACCCCCCACTTCCAATTCATTTTCTGGTCATATTTGAGGGGTACTTTTGGTATGACCTGAACCATGATTTTTCCAGCTTTAGAAACTCATGGTTTTGGCTTGTTGTGCTGCTTGGGTGATGGGGTGTCAGATGGTTAGTGGTGGATCTTGGGTCTTGTCGTTCGAAGGGCATGGTTAGAGGAGTGTCCGATAAGGGCGCTAGCGTCTAGCACGTTCACAGTGACTTTGGCGTCAGATGGTGGTTATGGGATGAAGACGGTGGAGGCTACATTTTAATTTTGTGATATGCTTTTGTGTCTTTTTGAGCTTGTTTCACTACAACAGAACAGGGAAATAGTGAGGGAAAAATCGAGGGAACTTTCCCCTCGGGTTTTTTCGAGGGGAAAACAGAGGTACTAGAATTTCCCTCGGTTTTTTTCGAAGGGACTATTCCCTCAATTTTTTCGAGGGCAATCTCCCCTCGATTGTTTCGATGGCATCCTTCCCTCGATTTTTCTGAGGGGGGCACGCGGGAATTTACTAAGGGAATGATCCATCGGTATTCCCCTCGGTAAAATTTTCCTAAATAAAACTTTTTCTCAGAAGAATTTTACCGAGACCCTTTTTTTCGAGGGATTTTTTCCTCGGTATTTCCACCAGTAACTCAAAAACCAAGGGAATTTAGCTTAAAATCGAGGGAAAAATTCTTCGATAAACTGTTGTTTATTTGTAGTGTTTGAATTAACATTCATTGAAATTTTGAATTCTCGTATTTGTAACTTTAGGGTATTCAGAAATATATAAATTGTAAGAATTCCTATTTGTTATAGGATTCAGAATCATTTATTTTTTACTGTAGATGTCAAATCATATCAGAAAAGTGGATGATAATGTATTATTTTATTGTATTTGATGTCAAATTATGTCTGAAAAGTGAATGACGTTGTATTATAATATTGTATTTAGTAGTGTTTAATTATTTAATTGTAACAAGTTACTGGTTGAGTATTTAATTTTCGAGTTTTAGAACAAACGATTATTCGATATTTAAAATAGCAGATTCAATATTCTGATTGCCAGGGCAAACATGCCCTCTAGTTAATTGTTAGGATAGTATGTATGTTTTTGTTTTTGTTATTTCCTTATTGTTTTTTTGGTTGTTTTCCTTGTTGTGTTTTGTTGACTCGGTGATGAGTATAACTCGAGAGCTATGCAATTGGTTTGTCTTGAAGTGCGTGGTTGTGTTCACGTCTGGTTGGTTTTGGCGTGGTTTACCAGTCTCCCATAGGGTTCTTGGGCTCCTTGAGAAGGACCGAGGCTGCGGTTGCCCATGTTTTCTTTTTGAATTTTTTTGTTTTAATTATTTTAATATTTAAATGTTTATATTTTTAATTTACTCTCAACTTTTCTCCAAATTCATTTAAATTCATTTTTCTAAAATAAATAATTTAATCACCAACTATTACTACACACGTTTTTATAAATTTACTTTTCACTAACTCTAGTTATTAATCATTTATAATCATTATTTTACTTTCTTATATTAAATTCATTTTCATAACTTAATTTTCATCTCACATCCATTCACACTGTACAAAATTATTTTTCTTTCTTAAAATTTTCTCACTATTATCTTTCATATCCCACTATTTAACTCATTTGTCGCTAGTGTATGCAAGGAGGTGGAGTATCCTTCGCGTCTGTGCAAGGAGATTCTATTGCCAATTGGTAACAATTATTGTTCTGTCAAAAAATCAGACAAAACACAATTACTCGATTATTTATGAATTAAAATTCCTTTATTGAAATTATCAGATCCGAAAACATAGAATTCACAAATCAATCATATTATGTAGGTCTTGAAAATTGACTTTGTAAGGGAAGAAAATGTGAATTAGTAGTGGGTGAATAGTGATGACATCTAAAAACCATAATTCTCCAATAAGATCTCCATCCATGTGACACCCAAGTTCCATAATTTCTCAATAAGACCTTTACTTGTTCATTAGATAAACTGCCAATAATTTAAGAATTTTTTTACCAATTATTACCATCAACGTAATGGCACGTCATAATCATGGGGGGGCAATTGCATACAAGTTCCTACTATTAATGACTTTTTTGCAAGAAAATTTATTAGTTGTCGCAATATTAAAAAAAATACAGTTATGTTAGTAGTGTATTGTCAAATCATTGGTACTAGTAAATTCTAACGTGTGCTTAATTAAAATATCTACCCCTTTCAACTATTGGTCTCATTTATAACCCTAGATCTTCTAGTCGTAAGTCATAAATAGATTTCGACACAAGTTAATGCTGGAAAAAATTGGTAATGATATTTGTGTAAGATATGAAATTAAATGCTGATGTGAAAAAAGGATCTTGGTTTCTTGGAGCATAGTAGGACAGCCTAATAAATGAGCAATATCCTTAAGGGGTAAATGTGTAATTGCCGGTGAAGGTGTGTGATAGAGTTGAGAACCTCCACGCCTCTCTCTTAATACTCGCAGCTCTAATAGCAACATAAAGTTTGTACATATATAAGTGGAGCTCAATAATTCCTTTTAATTAAATCATATATTCAAGAATAACGTAATATTGTCATATTAATTTTATTCTGAAATAGAAACACGGGCTTGGACTCTCACCGATTTTCGAAAGAGTATACTATGGATCCATGTGCACCTTGCAAGGTGAAACCTGTAATTTAATTTATCATCATATACAACTGGTACATATCATCACAAATAATTGAAATTCTAAATCTAAAATTTAAAATCCTAAAACTAATAAAATAAATCTAAAACAAAAAATTAAACCCTAAAAATGGAAAATTAATCCCTAAAATGAAAAATTAAATCCTAAAATTGAATATTAAACTCTAAATTCTAAATTTCTATCATATATCATCACATATAACTGAGACATATCATCACATACAACTGGTAGAATGATAGATTTTTGTCGGTACCCTAAAATGAAAAATTAAATAAAAAAATAAAAAATTAAACCTTAAAATGAAATATTAAGCCCTAAAAATGGAAAACTAAACTCTAAAATATAAAACTAAACAATAAAATGGAAAAGTAAACCCTAAACTCTAAATTTTTGACACATATCATCACGTATAAATATCATATATCATCACATATAATTATCATATATCATCACGTATAACTGTCATATATCATCACGTAATACAGGAGCACAATAAATTGCCCCGATTTTCAATTACAAAACTCGTGTGACACAATTCACCGTAAAATTGTATTTCTTTTTTTAATTATAAACTATCATATAATACGACGTCAAACTTTTTTCTTTATTTAACAATTACCAAAGAGTATGTACCTTATAGTACAAACGATAACTGAAAAATGCATTGGAAATGGCCTAACCACGATATCAGAACCGACTATTTTTCTTATATTATTTAAATCTTGTATAACAGTTTTTAATTATATATTTAACTTGTTATATTATTTGTATATATAATAGACTATAGAAAAATAAGAATTGTTGGTTCCGATTTTGGAAAGGATGGTTCCATAGTCTTTATGAAGTCTGAAATCGTATCATAATCATCTTAAACAATGTTGGTTTCGATTCTGTAACCGTTGATCAGAGTTTCTTGTTTGAACCATTGACTATAATTTCAGTTTTGATTTTGAACCCAATTTCGATTCCTTTTGCAAGGTCTACGGATTCCGATTCCTTTGGCTAGAATCCGATTCCATTTCTTTTGAAATTTTCGGCGAAAGAAATAAATAAGATTTTGAGTAGGGCTTAAATATAAAGAAGTAAATTGAATTGAATTACATGATGAGTATGGGAAATGGCTATATGGTCGAAACTTTTTTTCAAAAATCATAATATCTTTTAAATATAATAAAATATTACTTTTTATTAAGAAAGATAAAATATTATTGCTTAATTAGATAAAATGTTAAAATCATAAATAATAACATTTTTCCACATCCGTACCACAATGACCGCATGGTGTTGATGGGTTGAATAGTTGATAAAACGGTGTAATTTTGTTTATTTCTTAGATTTTAATTTATTTTAAATAAAGAGAAAACAGTGATGTGGCCCACTTTTGCATCTACCGGTGGGAAGAACTGAACACTGCATATAATGTTTACTAGTACAGCGTTCTAATTCTTCAACAATTTAATGACGAGATCGCCCTTGTCTGATTTGGACAAATGAATTCCCTCCTTTAAATAAATGAGGGGCAATATTGTCAGTCGATGAAAGGGACATGGTATAATGGGTTGGCCCTGTCTCAGTATGGAGTCCATAGTCCTGTCCCAATTTTTTGTCCAAAAGCTGATACCTCTGTGCCAATTTTTTTTTTTCGAATTTAATTTATTTTTTAAGAAAATTGGGCAGATATTACTGATATAAGAAATTGGTGAGAATTAATAATAAGGCTTTCAATTTTTATGTATTGTTTGGAAAAAAAATAGCAATCACATTCTAGGGTATCTTTTGTGTTTTAGCAGATCGAAAATGAAAATTTTCATACATAATTTATGCTTGTAAACAATTTATAAATAAAAGGAAAAAAAATAAAAATTTGTGAGCTCAGAAAATTAAGATGCAAATCGGCTATTTCTGTAACACTTCATTTCAAATCAAATACGTAGTGTGCTGAGTTGTAATGCACGTAAAGTTGGTTGTTTTGCAGTTAAGATAATTAATTGGGATTAAGAATCAAATTATTTAATTAATTATATTACAAAAACTGGATTAAATTATTAAGCCCACGCTTGGTTCTCCGGGAATCTCTCTCCTCCCTCGAGTGGCATGGATTGGACTTGCTGTATTTATTTATAATAATACTATATATATATATATTATTCTAGTAAATAATCAGTACCTCCAACTATATGTTTTTGGGAAGTGAATTTCTTGGGCTTATAATAAATTAAATTAAATATAAATATTAGAATTCATTCCTTAAAAAAATATTTACAATCTTCGAGGTAATGTACTATTGACATGCATTATTATTTAATAGTTTATTTGTTATAGGGTTTTGCCCCATACTTCATGGTCCAATGTTTATATTTATGCATATAATATACATTTTTACACTGACTTGTACTTATTTGTTAATTTGTAAAACATTAGTTTATTTGTGGTTGCATGGACAAATTTAGAAAGATTATTGAATTTTATGAAACTATCTACGCACATGAAAAAAGAATAGACATTGGACTTTTGTAATCATATGCCTCTCAGATTTCGATACTCATTTGCTTGCTCAATTTAGAGATTGCATCAATTTTAGAGTATTTGTAAATAAAAATAAAATAAAATAAAATTATAACATAATTTTCAAACATGTAATTGTCCATATACGCCTGATATGGTAGGGTAGGCAGATTATTGGATTTGCAACCGAAAGTCTAAGTTGTGAAAGCAAATGGAAATTCAATTTTGTTTAACCCTTCAATAATTTGAATGCGCAAATTGGCTTACGCAACATCGCAATTAAACCATTATCTACATATATGAATATTTAGATCTTTTAATTATCTTTTTGTAACTTTCGGTTTATAAAACGTGGTTATATCACTATTTATTTATTTATTTATTTTTAATTTTAACTTTAATCTTTCTGGTCCATTATTCTTGGATGGCCTACTTTTCGTGACTTTACTAAGTAATTTTTGTTACGTAATTGCCATATTAACGTTTTCTAGTATATGCAAGCTAATTGTTGGCGATTTATGCATAAGATAATTAATTTTTATTAAAAATTTCTGGGTATATGTTAGCTAATCGATGACACAATGTATGCAAAATTTATTGAAAGAGAATTTATTTATTTATATTTTGAATAACTGAGACAGGGTCCATTACAATGACTGTATCTGTAAGTAAACATAAAAAATATTTTGGACCCCACTAATCATGTGGAATTTAAAACCATGTTCTTCTTCTTCCTTTTGCAGAACACATTATGTGGATATGCACATAAGAAGATAAATTGTGCATGGCTGACCTTAAATCTTGTTTGGTTGAGTTGTTTTTTTATAAGACCTTCTAGTTTAATAAGCACTTGTAGGCCACCAAGTAAATATATTCCATAAACTGTGATAATTTATTGGACCAAATAACATGTTTGAAAAAAAATATTTAATTAGTTAATAGTTGATTGAAATAATTTTTTTTTTCCTAAATTTTTTTTTGTACAAAAATATTTTATTTTATGAAGTAATGTATTATTGTACAATCTTATGGAATAATATTTTGAGAAATAAAATTTTATTTATTTATTAATATAATTATTTTGTCATCATTGTTTATATATTTTTATTTAATTGTATCTCTGGAAGTCTTTATTTATTATTGTATTTTATTATTATTTTTTTTTTTTTGTACATTTTTGTTTATCTCGCGATCATGCTTATATTGACAAAGTATTCTTAAATCAACTACTCCTATCAGCTCAACTAAATAAAAATTTAATTTTACCCACATTTACAATAACAAAGCAAATCACAACACCTATGGAATTTAAAAATAAAGAAAGACGGACGAATAATATAAAAATATGCTGATCAAGTTTAAATTAATCGCATTACTTAAATATACATAACCAACTTGAATTTCTTAAGATATGTTTTATCATTTTTTAATCAAATGAGCTTTTAACATCGATTTTCTCATGAGTTTATAATAAATAGCCTAACTTATCTTTTCAAAATTACTGCTAAGTGCTAAGTGCTAAGTGCATCCATCTAAAGAAATCCGAAAAAGTGAGATAAAATAAAAATGAAAATAAAAAAAAAAGAGAGTCAAAAAGAGGAAGGAAAAAAAAAAGCAAGAAAAATGCAACCCTAATAAAGAAAATGGCTAATAATAAGGAGAAAGAATACTGCCAAGAAAGCCTCTGTGGAAAGTGAAAGCTAAAGCAAAATAGTTGACTCAAACTCAATAGGCATGAACCAATTAATTGGGGGCCCAATATAGCAAAAATACCTGATAAGTGGGCCCATTACTTTCAATCTGCCTACTGCCGGCCTCGGCCTGTCTTTTCACACTTTTTGGCCTAACCCCCACCCGCCCACCCCCTCTATATACATATATACGAGGTTAATTACAAATCGGCCCCCGTATTTATGGGAGATGATAACTCCAGTCCTGTAATTATACTAGTTAACATTTTTGGCACGTAAAATCTCAGTTTGGTGCGATTTTGTTCCCAATTGATCGTTCTAATTTATTTTAAACTTATTTTTATGATGTTATTTGGTGGATCTCCGACAAACACGCCCTAACATCCTTTAGCGCCTCCACCTAATACAATGACTAATAAGATATACCCATTCACATAAAATAAACTTAATTAATTAAATTAATATTGCTGTATGTAATGTACCTTTTCATTTGATAAACTCATTTTGAACACTACCAAAAAAAGAAGAAGAAATAAAAATATTGTTTTTATTTTCCATGTTAATTATACAAATTTTATGCTACTTGAATTGACACTTATTCAAAATGAGTAGATACTTAAAATAGCTAATCATGGTCACTTTTTATTTGAGATAGAATTAATGGGCCTTTTAAATTAATCACAAGATTGGATCCAAATCAAGTCTGGCTGTCATGCAGATTTTGATAGTCCTCCATTATGTCAAAATGACTATCTTATTGAAATTGGATAGAAGGGGAAATTGTCAAACTTAAACCAACTCTTTTCGGTGATAAATTGATTTCAAATCACGAATCTTAATTAATGATTAGTGAATAGGTTTCTACTTTCTAGAGTGTGAAAGTTTCCTTTTCTTTCTTTTTTTATTTAAATATAACCAGCTTTAGTTAGATTCTTTCTTCTAGATATTGAGCTCCAATTTTATTAATCAAGTTCAAGTTTTAACTCATTCGGTCTCAAATTAATAACACATTTTTTACTTTCATAAATATTAAAAAATAATAATTAATATAATTCAAAAGTTAAATTTTATTTATATTTCTCGGTTATACATTCCATAACACCAATAATTCATTAATTATTATTACCTAAGTGCATTAAATAAGAACCCTTAATAATAATAATTTATGACAAAAAAAGTGCACTATAATTATGAGAGTCAGGGAGTAATAATAATAATAGTTGAATGTTAACTTATTAAACTACTCCCTCTGTCCCAAAATAATAGTCTTACGGTTGTTAAATCATAAATTTAGTTAGTATTTTCCAATTCTACCCTTGAATTTATTAATGTCAATCAATACTAATAAAAATCAGTGTTGGAATTAGTATATTTGTTAATAGAATAGTAAGATTTTGCATTGTAATCATTAATTTTTAATTTATCATGTACAAAGTTAGTATTTCAATAATATTAATTAAGGGTGTGTGTTAAAATGAAAAATTAATGATATATTAAATATGGTAACTAGATTATCTTCAAAGAATAATTTTTAACTTAGTTATTCGGACGTTTCCTTTTCAACCTCTTTTCATGGGGTGTATTTTAGTGAGTAATTGATGTGTTAAATTTAAATCTTTCACATTTGTACTACTTAGTTGAATTCATGTACATATTTGTTGAGTGAGATATTGTATGTTTGGTCTAATTCGCAACTATTAAGTCAAGTTCGATAATTTACTAATAGTTAAGACTTTGAATTTAATTATTATTAAAAAATAAAGAAGAAGAAGAAGAAAATCTTAAAAACTTAGTAGCTAGTAGTATTTTGTTGGTTTGTGATTGACCTATTCCAAAATTTTAAACGTGGGCTGGTAACAATTAATAGCACACACTACAATAATTATTAAAAATAATAATCCAACTCCTTAATTCTTATCCTCGGATCAAACACCTGTCTAATCATGCGAGATACAATGTAACCAAACTTCGTTGCGTGATTACAACTACGATATTGGAAAAAAGGTGTGATATGATATTTAGTCAATCTGTGTAAGCATGCCAAACAATAGCTACAAAATTATTTGTCTCTTGCTTTCAAGATTTTGGACTTTACTTTACCAAACAGTTCACATTATGCGTTAGACTTGGACTCGAGAAATTTGAAACACATGCCACATTGGCTAAATAAATGGTTATTAGTGTATTTTGAATAATTAGAATGACAATATATAATAAATACAGTATATAATCTATTTCCCAACCCACAGATCCAATAATTCAAATTGGCTGCAAATTTGCCGAGCTCGAGTAAACAAGGGTTGTTCGTGTTCTATTTTTTCAATTCAGACAGATATTCGTAATTTTTCGTTTAATAATCGAACATAATCATTAATTGTTTATAAATGCTTGTATGAAAACGTTTATGAAGATAGTAAAAGGTATACTCATGATAACTTAATTCGATAAATTATATTATGATAAGTACAAATGAAAATGACCAAACTTTCTCTCATTTTCAAAAGTATATACCATGAAATCAACTCATATTCAACAATAATCATATGTGATCATAGTATTTGATTAAGTAAATAATATTATCATTATTATAATACAATTTAGTACACAATATATATGATAAAATCAACCAATATTCAACAATAATCATATTTCTACGATCATGAGATTCAAATGAAAGTCAACTATTTAAGACTATAATTTGGACTAATTAAAGGTATTGGTTCTAATGCCACTAGCCCTTCCCCTTCTAAGATTTATACTAAAAAAGAAAACCCCAATGATCATTCTCCGAAATATTAATATATTTAAACTTTAAATAGTAATTATTATTTTGTATATCTTAAATATTATCCCTGAATAAAGTAAAAGATGGACACCATAAAATAGGTCACATTTTTTACGGTTGCTTAATAATATTACAATCTCAATTTACTTTATTATAGCTTCGGAAAAAGTATCTACTTGTTATAATAGCACATAAAAACTATGGTCAGTCACTCTATAAAAGAATCATATGACCTGGGCTCTTGGCCCATTACCTATGTGTATTTCTCAGATCTCATTTATTTCATGAAGCACTAACCCTTATGATCTTCTACACTGCCAATAATATGACAAATTGAGTAAAAATAATTAGAAAAGTACGTAAATGTGAAACTGTAGAAAATAAAAGATTAATAATCGGGTAAAAAGATAGAGAAACAAATTCATTAATACAAAAATAATGAATAAATAAGGGAAAATATAAACGGTACAGTATTTTAGACATTGTCGATGTTTTTCTCTCCTACAATAGAATTTTGTGCCTATATGAAAAATATTTTACTACAACAGATAATTTCTTTAAGTCTCATGTTTTATGTTCAGAAGGAACGTTAGACAAAAAACTTTTTTTTTTCATTGATGCAATAATTGGTGTTTTTAATACAAACAACATATTTTTATTTATTTATATTTAAGAAGTTTTTTTTAAGTAGTTTTCACTGACATTGGAATCTATTAATCTATTCACAAGCAATTTTTGTATCGAAGCTGCTAAGACAAACTGCGAACGCCTGAAAAGCCGATATCGGGTACTGATAGTCCATGGTGAAAATATCTTTTCCCACTTTCCCAAATTGTAAAATGACACTACTATCCTGCTCGTCTTCTCCGCGGGCCCCACCATTCTCGAGCTGAAAGTTCTTGACCGAAGCAGCCGTTACGCGCCCGTTGAAGTTAAGGCACCAGCACTGGAGCTGATCGTGCCATCTCGGGGACTTGTTTTTCAAAACAAGCGCTTCGTCTTTTCCCGCCGGACAAAAGGTATCGTCACCCGCGCGAGTTGACTTTGATCTGAAAAACGGGAGAGAGGTAAAGGAATCCGAATTCCCGGGAAGGAGCTCGGTTGGAGTGGGGGCCACACCTTCCGGTTCGATTGCAGAAGCAGGTATAGCATCCATGACGCAATGCATCCGCCTTGGACCTCTGTTCATAAAAATGTATCTCGACGATTTATGTAGATAATAGGGTAAATTACAGAAAGTACCCCCCCTAAGATTTGAATTTGTCTTACGTTTAGCCCCTTAATTTTAACACTAAATCAACACCAGGGGTATTTTGTAATTTTGAAAGATTGCTTTTTTTTTTTTTAACTCGAGCATAATTTTGTAATTATCGCTAGAAAATAATGTCTAATTATAAAAAACAGCCTGAACGTTTGACCTAATTACAAAAACATAAAAAAAAATCTTTTAGAATTACAAATATAAAGGGTTAATTGTTAATATATTGCAAGCCTCATTTGTAATAGCTTAAGGGGGTAATATGCGATTTTGAAAGATAACCAAGTTATTTTTTTTTAATTAGGCTAAATTTTAGTAGTTTTTACCCTAGAAAATAACCATCCAAAGGTTATCGCAAAACAGTGATTTTCATTGCACTCAATAAGTAACTCCTAAAATTAATGCAATCATGGATGAACCTCAATATGGGGAAAATTGCAAAATTAGTCTTGTACCTATGAGGGGTGTCGCAGTTGTAGTTCTGCAACTTTTGAAGTTGGAATTTTAGTCGTGTGACAATTTTGCCCCTCAGATAAAATAACATTTTTGCACTATTATTTGGTATCAAGGGCATTTTGGAAATAAGTGAAATATTGAATAGCCCTTCAGAACCCAGTTACACAAACTTAAAAGAGCAAAATTGCGAAAAGCACACATCATATAGGACTAAAATCGCAACTTCAAAAATTTCAGAACTAAAACAGAAAAATCCCGACAAATTTCTCACCTCGATCCCAAGACGTTTAACTCGTAGGAAATATGGGCAACTGGATAATTCCCAGCAGCAACCTTCGGAGAAACCTGTCTCGTTCCGACCATTCTGGTCGAACGAGATCGAGCAACTTTAGCTCCAGCATTTGATGGCTGAGCATCATATATCGTGAACTTGGTCCCCAAAAAGTTAGACCTGTTCTTGCAGAAAAAAAAAAATAATAAAATCAGCAAATCACAAATTTGCAAGTTTTACTAAGAAATACATTTGTTAAGCAAATTGGGATCTTACCTCAATTTCCCAATGTAGTTGCTGCTGCCCTTTGACGCGTCATCGGGCTTTAGTGATATTACGTAGTCTGTGTAAGTGGGCCGTCTACATCTCCGAGCAGAGAGAAGAAACTTACCATCGGCAGTAGAAGCTGTTGATAGAGAAATATGTATCAAACGAAACTTATTTGATTTAACGGTGAACAAAGATAGAGCAATTTAATAAGAGTCAGTAAAATCAGAATCCACGTTTAAAAAAAAAATAAAGTATTTTTTTACCTTGGCTCAGGTTGAGGTAAAGGTGATAGGTTTGATTGTTGCGGTTCCGTTTTATGAAACATTGAATTAAAGCGTTTCTTGGACCAGGCTGCAGAAACCCCCCAAAAAAAAATTAAAAGAGAGAGAGATACAAATCATAAACTATAAAAAGTAATGGCCATTCTAGCTTGCAAGTAAACCAATAACCATAATATAAGCATACAGATTTATTGGACTACGGCTGAGCAAGGGGACTTGGAAATACCCGAATCGTACCGGAACCGAAAAATCTCTATCGACCGTTGACCAATCACTGAACCGAACCGTCCCAATATTCTTTAAAGGGTCGGATCTGGATTTTTTTAATCCCTCTAAAATCTTTGTACTGAACCAAAAACCGATACTAGAACCGATTTATAATTGTATTAAACTAGCTAAAAATCTACTCATATTCGATAAATACTATTTTTATTAGTTTTGTATCTTAACTAATCATCAATTAACAAGTAAAAGCTAAAATTCACAATAGTTTAGTAATTTTAAATTACGATTAGAATTTAGTCGTAAAACGGAGATTATCGTTAAATCGAACTGAACCGTACCGGAACCGGAAAAAAAAAAAAGTTGACTTTGATTTTTCTCCGAACCGCACCGCACCGAAAATATTAAGGCAAAGTTCTGGATATTTCCAAATCCCCGAACCACATGAACCATGCTCACCTCTACTCTTAACGCATTCCTTTCATATTTTGTAATCACCATCGATTTCAATAAAGAAATGTTGTAGATCTCCGAGAGATGATTAATTTGATATATTATTCATCTACAATAGATAAGAAACCAAAAGGCTATGGCGATCTGAAAGTTTTGAGTTAAAAAGGAAAACAGACATGATTTGACATCAATGATTTGCTATAGTATCAAGACATTCTTATAAAACTTTAACCAAACAAGAATTTTACTATTCATTTGGACTTTCAACAACTATCATTGCTATAATAAATTAGCATGATTTGATCGAAAGAACACATATTTAAGTCATAACATAACAACTATCATTCTTACATTACTCTAACACATAAAATTGATCGAAAAGGATAATAACAAGCACTACATATATACCTGTTTAAGAGAAACCGGAAATGTCAGTTTTCCGGAAACTTCTAAGGTTGTAACAATGTCTTTAATGATTTCCCGCCAGTTTCGACAAACGCCCGCACAAGCAACGACGTTCTTTCTCAAAGGCCACGTAGATTCCGATTCCTCGATTCGCATGAGCACGTCCATCAAGAGCTCCGGGGGCATATTTGTCCAGCAACTCTGTCTACAAGCATCAGCCACCGGAAAATCATCCTCGACTACACGTTGAGACCTTGTCCTTAGGCCTAATACATAACCGAATCGCCCTTCGAAACCCTTTTTGGATAGGCTACCAAACTCACCCTTCATATCTTTTAGCACTCTCTTAAATGACATATTACCAAGTAATGTGAACTCCAAATCAAATAAATTAAATTAATAAACAAAAAACCCAAGATAATTCCTGAAAAAGGTCTAAACTTCGAGGGAATTTCATCAAACAGGTTATGCTCAACAAAATTATCTTCAAAACATGCTTAATTTTAAAATCCGACAGAATCAAGCTTTGTAGCATAACAAAACAGTTCAACAACAACCCACGGGAACAAAATGATTTACAACCAAAAAAAATGAAAGAAAAAAAGAGTACCTTAAATATACATACAATTTGAGAAGAACAAACCCATATTACCAAAAAAGCACCTCCAAACTCTAGAGATTAAGAGAATGTGAGTTGTCGCAGTAGACTACGGAGAAATAGAATAGAGAACTACACAAAATGGGATTTTTAGGGTTTACTGTAGGGTATCAGGTGCGAATTTTGGGATTTTGTTTTCGTTGCTTTATGACTTGGGGTTTTCCTATTCCTATAGTTATAGGGGTATAATAATAATAAAATAATAATAATAATGTTATTAACGTGCGTGATAGGTATACAGTGGCGTAATATGTTTGAAATTATTATTATCAATCAAATAATAATAATAATATAATAATAATAATGTTATTAACGTGAATACGTGAGGGATACAGTGGCATAATATGTTTGAAATTATTATTATCAATCAAAAAATAATAATATATTTATTTATTTATTATTTTATTTTTTGTCTTTAAGGGCTATCTTTTGTTTACGGAGTGTATGATTTAGTATGATGGTCGAAAATAACACTGATTTGAATCGATTATTATCAGTAGTAGCCACACTTACCTTAAATTCCAAGAATGGTCCAGCACATAAAACTTTTAATCATTACACTATCGTTTCACGAATATATCATATTTTTTATTTGGGCAACACTTTTTATTAGGCCGAACTAACGGATAATCCGTTAGGCCAAAAATTTCACATCAATACATGCAAAAACAATACAAATATATCATAGGTAGGGGTAAAACATTTATGAAAAACTAACACTTTACAATTGAAAACCAATAATACATTATAGTATCGGGTCAGATGGCCTAACGGTCGTACCCTATTATTCTGGCCTTATTTTTATGGAGATTAAAAAAAGCAGTCAGTGTAATTAAAATACTAAATTTTATCTATATTTTTCGACTATACTTTTTTAACACTATAAATAAAGACACATAAATAAATAAATAAATAAATTTTGAAAAGTATACTATAACTTGAGACAATAAAAAAAATATGTTATACTTTTGGTACAAAAGAGTAATAAAAATGCAAAGGAAAAAGGCAGCACTATAATTATATCATGAGAACCTCGTGTGTTTTTTTTGTGTTTTTTTTTTTGGGGGGGGGGGTGGGGGGGGATCCTTAATGCTATACATCCCAATGATTATAGACATTATTACTGTAAGAATTTGTGCTATAATCCAAAAGCATATAATCTGGAACATCAATTCAATTAAATTTATGCATAATAACTGGTTCGAATTCAAGAATCTGACATGCAACTACAATGCGATTGTCATTAATTAAGGATTAATTACAAAAAACCTGAGCATTTTCATTTATTTACAAATAAACAAATAAAAATGCTCTAAGTCGTCAGTCAAAATTACAAGTAACTCACTGCACTTTTGTAAGGGGATAAAATAAAAATGCCTATTTTAATCTAATAATTTAAAAACTACACTTCTCGTAGGAAACATTTGATCCTAAATAATGAAAACTCTTAAAATAAAACTCAATATGAACCTCTTTGTCGCTCAAGTCAATACTACAATAGAACATGCAAGAGGAGGGCAAATTATTCTAAATATCATAAACAAGCACTTGTCAAAGATATGAAAAGGCATGTGTAGTCAATAACGTAATAATAATAATTAAAGTGCCAACCAAAAATAAAAAAATAAAATCAAACCCCTCTCCACCTTTTTTGAAAAAACTCTTTTGAGAACTGACCAATTGGTTTCGAGGATGATTGGACCGATGGCAAGGATTTGAAAGCCCCGACTCTCATCTCTTTTCTTGAAACACTTGCGTGAGATTTTGAATTTCAATATTAATTTGTTTTATTATTTAAATTTTAATGCTTAATCAATAGCCTTTTATATTATTTATTCATATTCTATACTATTATATTTATACACTATTTTTTTTTTTTATCATAATTCTATTTAATAATTAAAAACCTACAGAATATTATATAATAATACAACATTGTCTATTTTTAGACATAATTTAACATCAAATACAATCGTAAATCATACAGAAAAAACAATGATTCTTACTATTCATAAAATTATGACTAATAAATATTATGAGTAGGGATGACAACTTTGGTCAGACCCGCCTCGACCTGGCCACGCCATTTAGGGCGCCCACTTTACCATCTAACTTCTACAGATTGTCAGGATCATTCCATTATCTCACAATTCATCGATGAGATCCCTTCTCTTAATTCTGAAATACCTGCAGGTTGCTCCTCGTCCTCGTCCGAACCTCAAAGGATCGTAGAAAGTTTGTTCTCAGTGATTCAAGCGGGGATCAATCTCTCCTGCATACGCTATTGCCTAGTCGTGCAAAGATCCAAGCAGTGGGTTCGATTCCTGCTATCCGCCCACGATCAAGATACGTCTTGTGCCCCGCGGCGGGACGGAGCGGGTCTAGGTACCACTTCCGCCCCGCGGGTACCCGTCACGTACAATTTTTTTTTATATATTTTATATATGTATAATTTATATAATTATTTATATTTTTATACATTTAATATTATATTTAACATTTATACATTGATAATGATATTTTTTATTAATAATATACATAAAATAAAATAAATGATAAATAAATTTATAAATAAGCTAATAAATTTAGAATACATTTATTTATTTTTTGGTTTATTGTTGTTTTTATTAAATTTGTAGTCTTGTGCTAATTTTTATAGTAATATATTTGATTTTTTGTATTAATAACAATTAATATTTTATAATTAAAATTAAAACTATTCAGGCGGGTCGCCCCGCCCCGCAATCTGTAATGGGTCACCCCAACCCGGCCCATGAAGTTGACGGGGCGAGTCCGGGGCTCGTAAAACCCGCCCCGACCTGCCCCATTGCCTAATTATGAGTAACAAGATTAGGATTCCAACAAAGTATAATCCAAGCATGCCCTAATATAGCATGTGTATAGTGTATATATTGTTGGTAATCAGGATACGACAATTTTTGTTAATTTTGTTGGCTAGACTTAATTTTATTGAATAGTCAAGGAAATATCAAAACATATGGGCGGATACAACAAATAAGTTAGATAAATAATATATATCTATACATCTTCCTTATATATTAATGCAAAATTCTCATATTTTTGTGTCTGTTTTATGTGCCTCGTTTGAGAATAAAAAATTATTGTGTTCCGGTTGCTTACGTGTCATCCGAGACTCACTATATTTTTTTTTCTTATATATGAATAAATTATGAAAAATAGGATTTATTGTCGTAATAGTATACTAATTACTTTTTCATAATTCAATAATATCATTAATTAAACAACCTAAAATAAAATTCTATGACATGAAATAAAAAAAATTAAGAAAAATATAATTAATAAAACAATCTAAGATAAATAGCCAAATAATATGAGTCTTACCTTTTCATAATTCTAATTAATAAAATAATCTAAAATAAATAAAATCTAATAATACGGGTGTTTTCCTAAAATAAAATTCTAATAATTAATATTTTATAATTAAAATTAAAACTATTCAGGCGGGTCGCCCCGCCCCGCAATCTGTAAATTGGGTCAACCCCAACCCGGCCCATGAAGGTTGACGGGGCGAGTCCGGGGCTCGTAAAACCCGCCCCGACCTGCCCCATTGCCTAATTATGAGTAACAAGATTAGGATTCCAAACAAAGTATATATCAAGCATGCCCTAATATAGCATGTGTATAGGTGTATATATTGTGGGTAATCAGGATACGACAATTTTTGTTAATTTTGTTGGCTAGACTTAATTTTATTGAATAGTCAAGGAAATATCAAAAACATATGGGCGGATACAACAAATAAGTTAGATAAATAATATTATATCTATACATCTTCCTTATATATTAAATGCCAAAATTCTCATATTTTTTGTGTCTGTTTTATGTGCCTCGTTTGAGAATAAAAAAATTATTGTGTTCCGGTTGCTTACGTGTCATCCGAGGACCTCACTATATTTTTTTTTCTTATATATGAATAAATTATGGAAAAATAGGATTTATTGCTCGTAATAGTATACTAATTACTTTTCATAATTCAATAATATCATTAATTAAACAACCTAAAATAAAATTC
>BMAC01000741.1:72282-123912 GCA_014905375.1 Phtheirospermum japonicum
AACCCTTAACAGTCCAAACAAATGGAATTAAAATCCCTAAAAACATAGTAATAAAGTTCTATAATGAATGAATGCTAAGTCACACAATCCACACATAATAACATCCCATATTATCTTACAAATTTTGCCCGCACACAAAAAAGTAAAAATGAAAACTACACACACTAGAAGCGCGACCCAAATTAGCCCTTTCCAAATCCGTTCAAGCATCCTCCCGAAAAAACCCTCTTTCCGCTTTGCTCAGCTCGGCTCGATTTCCTTTCTTAGGAGCACTCTTACCATCAACAAAACACCGTCTCAGCTTCGCATTCTCCATCTCTAAGCAAATCCATTCCTAAACTCAGTTGCCTAATAACTTCTCTTTTTTCCTCATCCTTTTGCATTAATTGCTCCTTTTGAACCTTATTTTCTTCTTTAAGTCTCTCTACTTCGTCCCTCAGCCGAATAAGTTCCTCGTTGTTAGCATCATCATCAAACCACTTCCTCTGTTTCATAATTGATTACGGGATTTTGTAATATTTCGTCTTCTTCTGGTTCTTCCGGATCATCGACTTCGGACTCATCGGACTCGTCGGGCCCGCATGCCTCGGAGTAGCTATCGTACGCTTTATCATCCAAGCTCAACGATTTCTGTAGACGGTATTTAGTGAAGGACAATGGGGATGATGATGGTGATGACAACCATGGCGATGAGATGCGAGTTAGAGGCTCCGATTTGGCTTGATCGAATCGCTCGGCGAGTGAAACGGTGGGTCCGGTAAAAATCTTCGACCATGCTAATGAGCTTCGGGCCGCTTTCTGTAGTACATTTCGGCCCGTTGCGCGAACGAGTCTGCGTCTTCTTCTATCACCTTGAGCATTGCTTTCCGTTTTTTCGTCGAGCTCTGTTAAGAATTTCAAGAAACGTGAAAACTAAAGCTAATTACTGGATTAAAGTTGAATAAGCTGTAAAAAGTGATTTTTTGTTTAATAAAAATCAAACCAGGACAGATTAGAAATCTAACATATCCCTATATTTTTAAATTTTGATTATATTATCCGGAATTAGAAATAAAGGTTGGCATTTGAAAATTAGTCAACAGTTGATAATCACTTTTATAATTTTTTTACAAACACTCCCCCTTAACCCGGCATGGGTTCTTGAGACATACACAAATGAACCTTTTATTTCCAACAAGTAGTGTTATTTTTTTTAACCCCATTATCAATGAAATTTGAAATTGCCCACAGGAAAAAGAGCATTAGTCAACTTTTTTGCAGAAAGTAAACAAAGATTAGATGTCACATGCCAAAACTGACACTTTTTCTTCCTTTTCAAGATTCTACCATTACAAATTCAAATGTGCATATATCCCAACGGTCAAATAATCAGTACTATAATATAGAAAAAACGGTAAAATAAACAGTGCACCCACTTGAGACTTGATAGTCATTGACACAATCATATTCATCCAAAGAAAATAACAAAAATAACAAACAACGCAAAATTAATAATTAAAAATATAATATAATGAAGTCAGGATGATAACCTGCAAGTGTTGACTGTAGCCATGGCCGATCGATTCAAATTACCCTTCTTGTGACTATCAAACCACCACCAGTGTGATGATAAATCCTTCTTCTTCGCCTCCATTTTTTTTATTTTTTTAATTTCCTTCTTACCTTCACAAATATTGAAAAAATCACAACCCTAATTTATGAGTACGCGATTATTTTCTTTAACTCCAAACAGAGCCGCCGCAATATGCAAAAGGGGGGAAATTAAAAAATGAAATACAAGAAGCAATATATATATTTATATAGCTTACACAAATCCAGTTTTAGAAAAATAATAATAATCCTTGAAAGTGCATTGATAAAAACAGCTCGATAAAATCTAATAATAATAATAATTACCATCAATTCCCAGAATTAAATAATAACAGTAATTGCCATCAATTTCTATCGAGAATGCAATGCAAATAAAGAAACAAAAAACAGAATTAAATTAACAAAATTAAGAATATGCACAACGGAATCAATTTATTAAGATTAATTATTTGTCAAGAAACAGAGCAAGAAGGTAGATTAATTAGATTTCACCTGTAAATGAACCTCTCTGTCTTTAAAACGGCGCCGTACGGCTGCTCTTCCTCTCTCCCTCTCTCACTATGAGAACTCAACTCTAGTAGTTAGAAGAAGAGAAGGACTGTGCTGCAATTTAAAGTATTTATATCGCCTCGAGGCTCGTGATTTTGGCTTACTCTCTTTTTCACTATTTCCTCCAACAGGATATCGCCACGTGTCGTCTTCAGTTGGAATATTCGAGTCTCGGCGAAGACGTTGGCGTACAAAGTGGCACATGCAAAATTCAAATGATTCGTTTATTGACAGTTATGCCCCAAAAGTAGTGGCTTATTTTCAATTTTACCTGCAATGAGTCGGACGATTTCTTGGGGTTACTGGGGTAGAGTCGGTAAATTGAACGAAATTGTTTTTTAATTTTGGGGTTTTTTTTTGTCGTCCATGTGATTTTCTTTCCTTCTAGTTGTATTTTTTTATAAGAAAAAATGTATATTTCTCCACTTTTAAATTGGAATGTGACATGGAAGAGGAGCGCCTCCTGATATAGAAAATTCAATCAACGGTCGAAAATTATATGACCCACCAAAGACAAAAATATATATATATGAATTTAGAAATTTTATACTAACATATTTTGATAGAGAGTTAATTTATTGCCTTATATGTAAATAGGGATATATGGGATTTTAAGTATGTGATGGTAACATTTTGTATGCATTATATTATGTCAATTTTATGAAGAAGGTAATTGAATTGTACAAAACTTTAATTAAAATATAATAAAAATAGCATAGATATGAAATATGATCAGAAATAGTATATTTCTAGTTTTTCATTAATTGTTGAACTCACAACCCAGCAAACCCGTTAAAAATAAAATATTATAATGGGTCGTAATGAATTACTAATAATTAAAATTATGCTTAGGTACAATTACACCGCTAATGTTAGTCAATCTTGATACCTACTATACCTTTGTCTAACGGAAGAAAACAAATATGTCATCACCTATGAACTTGTTATAATCAGATGCTTAGTTCCACAAAAAACTTGGAAACAGTATGTGTTTATTGTGATTATATGTGAAACATATTGCCAACCAGGCATTTTGATATTATTCGACCTTCAATTTTAAACTTGAAGCGATCCTATTATTTAAGCTTTTTTTTTTTTTGTAAAGAAAAGTTAAAAAAAAAAAGTCCATGAGTATTAATATATATATAATATATATATATATCTAGTTTAACACCCGTGTGTTACACGAGATTTATCGAAAGATAAATATAAAAAATATTTTCGATCCTTATAGAATCTTTAAACGTAAAAATAAAAAATTTAAAAGATATCATGTCTTCAACTCGTATCTTGTACCGATATCTTGTTACTATTTATTAACTATTATTTTTTGTTGTTATTTATTTAAATATTTAAATTAAATTCATTAATAAATTTATATTTACATAATTAAATAAATTCCAAACTTGTCACATGCTCGACCTGTGTCTAATTTTTATTAATTAATAATTATTATTAAGTATTTTGATATTTAGAATTAATTATAATAACTTTTAATTACATACTCATAAAAATTCAGAAGATGTCATATTCTCAACTAGGTCGTATTATACTGGTGTCTAATCATTATTATTATTAAAATTTATATTTCTTATGTTTAGATTGTAATTGTTAACAAATTAGTTACATACTTACATTATTGTAAATAACTCCTAATTTATTAATATGAAATCCTAAGAATAAAAATAACTTTTATTATAAATAAAACTTATTTAGATTATTAATAAATAATTAATTTTATTTAATTAATATTATCTTATAAGTAATTTATCTTTTAATTAAAATAATTATTTTTTCTGATTATATATGACTTTTTATATATTTATATTAGAAGAATAAGATGAAATATAATAAAATAAAATATTAAATTAGCCAAATATAAAAAATAGAAAAAAAAATAAGTTAGAAAGATATAATTAAAGAAAATATAATAAATTATGTAGATATTAGAATTGTTATATTTTAGTAATTTTCAGACCTCCAAAATTCGCCAAGTAAGCAATCGAACATCAGAAAATTACACGTCAACCCGACGCTTTCTAAGCAGACACGTAAAATATAAAATTTTCCGCTTAGTATATAGGTGGGATAAAAAACTATTATTGAATTAGACAAAATATAATAAAAGAAAACTATTAAGTTAAGCAAAATATTATAAAAAGAAAATATTAAATTAGATAATATATAATAAAAGAAAAATATTAAATTAGGTTAAATTAGACTCGGACGACAAATGAAGCAACCGAATCACCAAATTTTTATTATTATCCAAGCGAATCATACGAATCAGTCACATAGATTATGAGGATTTTGCGTTGAATATATACTCGTGCAACACCAATGTATTGCACGGGACTTATTAAAAGATAAATATACAAAGTATTTGTGATAATTGCTGAATTTTAAATTTATAATAAAAAAAAAATTAAAATGATGTATTCTCAACCCGTGTCTTGTATATGTCTAATATATTTATTAATCATTATAATTAAATATTTTCGTTATTGATATTTAAATTAAATTCATTAATAATCTTAGTTACATATTTACAAAAATTCAAAATGCGTCACATTCTAAACTCGTGTCTAATATTCTATTTTATTAATTATTATTAAATCATTTTATATATTAATGTTTATAATAAATTCGTTAATAATTATTAGTTACATACTTTGAAATATTCAATAGATGTCATACTCTCAATCCGTTTCGCATTGCACTAGTTTCTAATCAATATTTTTTTAATTATTAGTATATAATTTAATATTTTTATGTTTAGATTGAATACATTACTAATATTTAGTTACATACTTAGATTATTATAAATAGATCATATTTTACCTATATAGAATATTTGAGACTCCAAAATAAAATTATTTTAAATTCTATTATCAATAAAATTTATTTGATTATTTTCATAATAAAGTTTTTTTATTATTAGTTTATTTAGTTTTTTTTATTAATTATATTGTTAGGACTCATATTTTTATTAGGCCTATTATTTTAGGTAGTTTTATTAATTATATTATTGAGGTTATTATAATATGATAAGGTAACCTGAATTTTAGGTTGTTTTATCAAATTGTGTTTCTTATTTTTTTATTTTCATATTATTAGGATTTTATTTTAGGAAAACACCCGTGTTTAATTATTAATTATATTGTTAGGACTCATATTTTTATTACGCTATTTATTTTAGGTAGTTTAATTAATTATATTATTGAGGTTATTATAATAAGATAAGGTAACCTGAATTTTAGTGTTTTTTTTTTAAATTGTGTTTCTTATTTTTTTAATTTCATATCATTAGAAATTTATTGTAGGAAAACACACGTATTATTAGATTTTATGTATTTTAGATTATTTTATTAATTGGAATTATGAAAAAGTAAGTCTCATATTATTAGGCTTAATTGTGTTTCCTTATACAAGGTAACTTGAGTTTTAGGTTGTATTATTAAATTGTGTTTCATATTATTCTAATTTCATATCATTAGAATTTTATTTCAGGAAAACACCCGTATTATTAGATTTTATTTATTTTAGATTGTTTTATTAATTAGAATTATGAAAAGGTAAGACTCGTATTATTAGGCATAAATTGTTTTTTTTTTATATTATTAGAATTTTATTTTAGGAAAACACCCGTATTATTAGATTTTATTTATTTTAGATTATTTTATTAATTAGAATTATGAAAAGGTAAGACTCATATTATTTGGCTATTTATCTTAGATTGTTTTATTAATTATATTTTCTTAATTTTTTTTATTTCATGTCATAGAATTTTATTTTAGGTTGTATAAAAAAAAAACAATTTATGCCTAATAATACGAGTCTTACCTTTTCATAATTCTAATTAATAAAACAATCTAAAATAAATAAAATCTAATAATACGGGTGTTTTCCTGAAATAAAATTCTAATGATATGAAATTAGAATAATATGAAACACAATTTAATAATACAACCTAAAACTCTATGACATGAAATAAAAAAAATTAAGAAAAATATAATTAATAAAACAATCTAAGATAAATAGCCAAATAATATGAGTCTTACCTTTTCATAATTCTAATTAATAAAATAATCTAAAATAAATAAAATCTAATAATACGGGTGTTTTCCTAAAATAAAATTCTAATAATATAAAAAAAAAACAATTTATGCCTAATAATACGAGTCTTACCTTTTCATAATTCTAATTAATAAAACAATCTAAAATAAATAAAATCTAATAATACGGGTGTTTTCCTGAAATAAAATTCTAATGATATGAAATTAGAATAATATGAAACACAATTTAATAATACAACCTAAAACTCAAGTTACCTTGTATAAGAAACACAATTAAGCCTAATAATATGAGACTTACTTTTTCATAATTCCAATTAATAAAATAATCTAAAATAAATAAAATCTAATAATACGTGTTTTCCTACAATAGATTTCTAATGATATGAAATAAAAAAAATAAGAAACACAATTTAAAAAAAAAACACTAAAATTTAGGTTACCTTATCGTATTATAATAACCTCAATAATATAATTAATAAAACTACCTAAAATAAATAGCGTAATAAAAATATGAGTCCTAACAATATAATTAATAATTAAACCGGGTGTTTTCCTAAAATAAAATCCTAATAATATGAAATAAAAAAAAAATAAGAAAAACAATCTAACAAAACAATCTAAAATTCAGGTTACCTTATCATATTATAATAACCTCAAAAATATAATTAATAAAACTACCTAAAATAATAGCCTAATAAAAATATGAGTCCTAACAATATAATTAATAAAAAAAACTAAAACAAACTAATAATAATAAAAAATTTATTATGAAAATAATTAAATAATTTTTATTGATAATAGAATTTATAATAATTTTATTTTTGGAGTCTCAAATATTCTATATAGGTAAATTATGATCTATTTATAATAATCTAAGTATGTAACTAAATTTTAGTAATGTATTCAATCTAAACATAAAAATATTAAATTATATACTAATAATTAAAAAATATTGATTAGAAACTAGTGCAATGCGAAACGGATGAGAGTATGACATCTATTGAATATTTCAAAGTATGTAACTAATAATTATTAACGAATTTCTTATAAACATTAATATATAAAATGATTTAATAATAATTAATAAAATAGATATTAGACACGAGTTTAGAATGTGACGCATTTTGAATTTTTGTAAATATGTAACTAAGATTATTAATGAATTTAATTTAAATATCAATAACGAAAATATTTAATTATAATGATTAATAAATATATTAGACATATACAAGACACGGGTTGAGAATACATCATTTTAATTTTTTTTTTATTATAAATTTAAAATTCAGCAATTATCACAAATACTTTGTATATTTATCTTTTAATAAGTCCCGTGCAATACATTGGTGTTGCACGAGTATATATTCAACGCAAAATCCTCATAATCTATGTGACTGATTCGTATGATTCGCTTGGATAATAATAAAAATTTGGTGATTCGGTTGCTCATTTGTCGTCCGAGTCTAATTTAACCTAATTTAATATTTTTCTTTTATTATATATTATCTAATTTAATATTTTCTTTTTATAATATTTTGCTTAACTTAATAGTTTTCTTTTATTATATTTTGTCTAATTCAATAATAGTTTTTTATCCCACCTATATACTAAGCGGAAAATTTTATATTTTACGTGTCTGCTTAGAAAGCGTCGGGTTGACGTGTAATTTTCTGATGTTCGATTGCTTACTTGGCGAATTTTGGAGGTCTGAAAATTACTAAAATATAACAATTCTAATATCTACATAATTTATTATATTTTCTTTAATTATATCTTTCTAACTTATTTTTTTTTTCTATTTTTTATATTTGGCTAATTTAATATTTTATTTTATTATATTTCATCTTATTCTTCTAATATAAATATATAAAAAGTCATATATAATCAGAAAAAATAATTATTTTAATTAAAAGATAAATTACTTATAAGATAATATTAATTAAATAAAATTAATTATTTATTAATAATCTAAATAAGTTTTATTTATAATAAAAGTTATTTTTATTCTTAGGATTTCATATTAATAAATTAGGAGTTATTTACAATAATGTAAGTATGTAACTAATTTGTTAACAATTACAATCTAAACATAAGAAATATAAATTTTAATAATAATAATGATTAGACACCAGTATAATACGACCTAGTTGAGAATATGACATCTTCTGAATTTTTATGAGTATGTAATTAAAAGTTATTATAATTAATTCTAAATATCAAAATACTTAATAATAATTATTAATTAATAAAAATTAGACACAGGTCGAGCATGTGACAAGTTTGGAATTTATTTAATTATGTAAATATAAATTTATTAATGAATTTAATTTAAATATTTAAATAAATAACAACAAAAAATAATAGTTAATAAATAGTAACAAGATATCGGTACAAGATACGAGTTGAAGACATGATATCTTTTAAATTTTTTATTTTTACGTTTAAAGATTCTATAAGGATCGAAAATATTTTTTATATTTATCTTTCGATAAATCTCGTGTAACACACGGGTGTTAAACTAGTATATATATATATATATATATATATTAATACTCATGGACTTTTTTTTTTTAACTTTTTCTTTACAAAAAAAAAAAAAGCTTAAATAATAGGATCGCTTCAAGTTTAAAATTGAAGGTCGAATAATATCAAAATGCCTGGTTGCAATATGTTTCACATATAATCACAATAAACACATACTGTTTCCAAGTTTTTGTGGAACTAAGCATCTGATTATAACAAGTTCATAGGTGATGACATATTTGTTTTCTTCCGTTAGACAAAGGTATAGTAGGTATCAAGATTGACTAACATTAGCGGTGTAATTGTACCTAAGCATAATTTTAATTATTAGTAATTCATTACGACCCATTATAATATTTTATTTTTAACGGGTTTGCTGGGTTGTGAGTTCAACAATTAATGAAAAACTAGAAATATACTATTTCTGATCATATTTCATATCTATGCTATTTTTATTATATTTTAATTAAAGTTTTGTACAATTCAATTACCTTCTTCATAAAATTGACATAATATAATGCATACAAAATGTACCATCACATACTTAAAATCCCATATATCCCTATTTACATATAAGGCAATAAATTAACTCTCTATCAAAATATGTTAGTATAAAATTTTCTAAATTCATATATATATATTTTTGTCTTTGGTGGGTCATATAATTTTCGACCGTTGATTGAATTTTCTATATCAGGAGGCGCTCCTCTTCCATGTCACATTCCAATTTAAAAGTGGAGAAATATACATTTTTTCTTATAAAAAAATACAACTAGAAGGAAAGAAAATCACATGGACGACAAAAAAAAACCCCAAAATTAAAAAACAATTTCGTTCAATTTACCGACTCTACCCCAGTAACCCCAAGAAATCGTCCGACTCATTGCAGGTAAAATTGAAAATAAGCCACTACTTTTGGGGCATAACTGTCAATAAACGAATCATTTGAATTTTGCATGTGCCACTTTGTACGCCAACGTCTTCGCCGAGACTCGAATATTCCAACTGAAGACGACACGTGGCGATATCCTGTTGGAGGAAATAGTGAAAAAGAGAGTAAGCCAAAATCACGAGCCTCGAGGCGATATAAATACTTTAAATTGCAGCACAGTCCTTCTCTTCTTCTAACTACTAGAGTTGAGTTCTCATAGTGAGAGAGGGAGAGAGGAAGAGCAGCCGTACGGCGCCGTTTTAAAGACAGAGAGGTTCATTTACAGGTGAAATCTAATTAATCTACCTTCTTGCTCTGTTTCTTGACAAATAATTAATCTTAATAAATTGATTCCGTTGTGCATATTCTTAATTTTGTTAATTTAATTCTGTTTTTTGTTTCTTTATTTGCATTGCATTCTCGATAGAAATTGATGGCAATTACTGTTATTATTTAATTCTGGGAATTGATGGTAATTATTATTATTATTAGATTTTATCGAGCTGTTTTTATCAATGCACTTTCAAGGATTATTATTATTTTTCTAAAACTGGATTTGTGTAAGCTATATAAATATATATATTGCTTCTTGTATTTCATTTTTTAATTTCCCCCCTTTTGCATATTGCGGCGGCTCTGTTTGGAGTTAAAGAAAATAATCGCGTACTCATAAATTAGGGTTGTGATTTTTTCAATATTTGTGAAGGTAAGAAGGAAATTAAAAAAAATAAAAAAAATGGAGGCGAAGAAGAAGGATTTATCATCACACTGGTGGTGGTTTGATAGTCACAAGAAGGGTAATTTGAATCGATCGCCATGGCTACAGTCAACACTTGCAGGTTATCATCCTGACTTCATTATATTATATTTTTAATTATTAATTTTGCGTTGTTTGTTATTTTTGTTATTTTCTTTGGATGAATATGATTGTGTCAATGACTATCAAGTCTCAAGTGGGTGCACTGTTTATTTACCGTTTTTTCTATATTATAGTACTGATTATTTGACCGTTGGGATATATGCACATTTGAATTTGTAATGGTAGAATCTTGAAAAGGAAGAAAAAGTGTCAGTTTTGGCATGTGACATCTAATCTTTGTTTACTTTCTGCAAAAAAGTTGACTAATGCTCTTTTTCCTGTGGGCAATTTCAAATTTCATTGATAATGGGGTTAAAAAAAATAACACTACTTGTTGGAAATAAAAGGTTCATTTGTGTATGTCTCAAGAACCCATGCCGGGTTAAGGGGGAGTGTTTGTAAAAAAATTATAAAAGTGATTATCAACTGTTGACTAATTTTCAAATGCCAACCTTTATTTCTAATTCCGGATAATATAATCAAAATTTAAAAATATAGGGATATGTTAGATTTCTAATCTGTCCTGGTTTGATTTTTATTAAACAAAAAATCACTTTTTACAGCTTATTCAACTTTAATCCAGTAATTAGCTTTAGTTTCACGTTTCTTGAAATTCTTAACAGAGCTCGACGAAAAAACGAAAGCAATGCTCAAGGTGATAGAAGAAGACGCAGACTCGTTCGCGCAACGGGCCGAAATGTACTACAGAAAGCGGCCCGAGCTCATTAGCATGGTCGAAGATTTTTACCGGACCCACCGTTCACTCGCCGAGCGATTCGATCAAGCCAAATCGGAGCCTCTAACTCGCATCTCATCGCCATGGTTGTCATCACCATCATCATCCCCATTGTCCTTCACTAAATACCGTCTACAGAAATCGTTGAGCTTGGATGATAAAGCGTACGATAGCTACTCCGAGGCATGCGGGCCCGACGAGTCCGATGAGTCCGAAGTCGATGATCCGGAAGAACCAGAAGAAGACGAAATATTACAAAATCCCGTAATCAATTATGAAACAGAGGAAGTGTTTGATGATGATGCTAACAACGAGGAACTTATTCGGCTGAGGGACGAAGTAGAGAGACTTAAAGAAGAAAATAAGGTTCAAAAGGAGCAATTAATGCAAAAGGATGAGGAAAAAAGAGAAGTTATTAGGCAACTGAGTTTAGGAATGGATTTGCTTAGAGATGAGAATGCGAAGCTGAGACGGTGTTTTGTTGATGGTAAGAGTGCTCCTAAGAAAGGAAATCGAGCCGAGCTGAGCAAAGCGAAAGAGGGTTTTTTCGGGAGGATGTTGAACGGATTTGGAAAGGCTAATTTGGTCGCGCTCTAGTGTGTAGTTTTCATTTTTACTTTTTTGTGTGTGCAAAATTTGTAAGATAATATGGATGTTATTATGTGTGGATTGTGTGACTTAGCATTCATTCATTATAGAACTTTATTACTATGTTTTAGGGATTTTAATTCATTTGTTTGGACTGTTAAGGGTTTTTCAATTGTGTGTTGTATTATTCTTTATACATTCTTTGGCGTGTTTAGTATTTGATTTTGAGTATTAATGTTCATTTTCTTGAAAAAATAAAATTGATGTTTAATTTCCTTTCTTTGCTGCTATCTTATCTTGAACCGACGGCTATTATATTTCGAGTGTTGAATGTTGGGTTTTGTTTTGAGTTTGAATGTTGTGAGTATAAACATGAGAAGATCGAAGATTGAGATGCAAAACTAGATAGCTTTGAATTGCATCAGTGTGAATTATAAATTATTTAGATAACTGCAATTTAATGTAATTTTCTATTTGATTTACCATAATGAAATTACACTTGAGTGACAAATTCTGTAATTTACCCTTATTCCATATCAGAATACATGAAAATGTTACAATCAACACCTCATTAACCCTCCCATTTTCGTACCAACCATCTATACAACTACTAAACATGAAAACAACAAATTATTGATTCATAACTATAGAAACAAAAATAACTGGACCTGCCCACTAACCAAATAATAATCCCTCACAAACGCTCACACTCACATAAAAACTGAACTTGCCTTCAAACTTTCACACTACTACAAAGCTGCATTCACCAAAATAGCACCAAACACAACCATCACGGAGCGAAAAAACACCGGCACATTAACCCGGCCCGAGAAAGAATCCGGCATGGGCCCAGATGGCCCAAATGCCATTGCTGGGCCTGGAGCCAACATTGCATCAGGATTTGGTGGGCTTGGGCTTGATGGGATTAAAGGCATCGAGGACTCACTTGGAGAAAGCCCAGGCCCAGCAGGTAATGAAGGAAAAAGAGGACTAATATCCGGAGACAATGCTGGCGATGGTGATGATAATGGAGATGTAGAATCTGGCGAAATTGCTGGTGCAGCTGAAATAGTAGAAGCTGGCAAGTTTATTTCTTTTGAGGCTAGTAGTGATGATGAAGAAAATGCAATAAATATGGCCAAAATAGTAACCGTATATGGGCTTATAGTGTAAGCCATTAATGGTAATGCAAAAAAATTAAAAAATAAAAATAAAAATTGCAATGTGCACACAAAAAATTGAGGGTCTTGGACAGAAAGATGGAATGAGTAATGAATGATTGTACTGGACTGGAGCCTGTTATCAATTTGCAGGGAATGTGATTGTGGGGCCGGAATGACACGTGGCGTGGGGTGATTGGGGAGGTGTATGAGGAAACAGCTATGCATGTTGAGCAAATGGACAAGATTGGATAAATGGGCATATGTATATTTGTTCTAGGCACCACATGAAGCTTGGTGAGTAAATGGTTTGGTGTTATTGTCTTTTTCCTAAATGGCTGTTTTCTATTTATTCAGTATTCACATGTCCGTGAATTTCTTGTGTCTGTTTTTAAGGAGGATGGGGCAATCAACACTTGAATGCGGAATAAATTAATGTGTTTTTTTAATACATATCTTCAATTATTAATTATTACACAATAGCTTACAAATTATTTAACATATATACCAACACACTTGATAAAAACATATAATTATGTTTTTTTTTTTATATATCATTCATTTTTGCCTCAATCCTTCGTATTGAAAAGGCTGTTATTCAATCCGATTAAAGTTATATTGATGTGTTCTCCTAGTAGCTTGATTTAAGTGATGGACCTGAGTTGCCAAATCCATGAACAACCTGGTCCATCATAAATAGGTCGTTGGAATAGTAAATAGGCCTCGACAAATCGCCAAGGTGGTACGATGGGTTGAATAATCTCTTTGTTACTCTATTATTTCATTATCAGCTTATACACATTTCTAAATCGATCGTTTTAAAGGGCCTGCGTCAGGATTATCCAACTTAAATTTTGTTCCATAAATTTATTATATAAAACGCTTATAATAATAGCATATAAGATAAACTCAAAATTTTTAAATAAATTTATTTTACCAAACAAAATTTATTTGATTGCAAGGAGCTTATAAACTCGTTAACTAAGATATAAGTTAGGTTATTATACTTCTCAAACATATATAAGAACTACTAAATAGCACATTGTCCATCAAGATTAGGAGTGTAAACAGTAAGATAGGGTATAGTTGGTGTCTACCCGTATCTACGCTAATAATATTCGGGTAGGATATGAATAATGCCCGACAAGTAAACGAGTGCCAATTTTTATCATTATTTATTATCACATATTGATTTTATACGATATAAACTTTGAATATTGTTTATACAATATATAATAACATTTATATTACATATTATCTTATATAATATTAATAATAATTATAAATATACTATAAAATATAATATTATAGGGATAATTATTTTTTTGGTCCATTATATTGTCCACTTTCCAATTTAAGACCAATATATTGTCCACTATCAAAACACATACACGAAGTTGGAAAAATCATCAAAAAAGGTACAAAATTATCCCGATCGAGCATTTTTGCTGACGTGGCGTGACTCAATAATTTCTTATCATTTTTTTTATTTTTAAATATTAATTGAACAAAAAAACCTGAAAAAAAAATCAATTTTGGTCCATTATATTGACCACATTCCAAAAAAGGTACGTCATCAAACCACATCTGCTAAGTTGACCAATTTATCAAAAATGGTCCAAAAAAGGTTTGGTCGAGATTTCTATTGACGTGGTGTGGTGCTATATTTTCATTTTTTCTATAATTATAAATATTACAAATATGTTTTGTCCTCCCTTTTCTTTTCCGTTTTTCTTCTATTTTTCCTTTAGTCTAATCAATAAAATCTGAATCAATAAAAAATGATTAAAAATCTAAGATAAATATAAAAATATAAAATAAATATTAAAAAATTATAAAATAATTATAGAAATTTATACTAGGAAATAATTATTAATAAAAATAATTAGCTAATACATTTAGATATAACTATAAAATAATAAAATATATTATAAGAAATTATAAAACATACAAATAGTTTTATATGAGCAAAATTAGATTTATAAATATCTATATTTTAAATAATTTTTTAAAATTTAATTTATATTTTTATATTTTTTTTCTAATTTTATTAATTAAAATCTTATTAGTAATAAAAAATTATAATTTTTTTTTATAATTTTGTAAGATCTACTTTATATTTTTTATTTATCACTGATTCTTTTTAATTTTTTATTTAATAAAATATATTAATTTGATTCAAGTAAAAAAAATGAAGGACAAATAGGATTTTGTCGACAATTTAATGTTTGAAATTAATAAAAATGATAAGAAAATATAAACTAACGCCACGCAAGAAAAATACTCCGATCAAGCTTTTTTTGATCATTTTCGATGAATTGTTCAAATTGATTTTTTTCTCAAGTTTTTTTGTTCAATTAATGTTTAAAAATAAAGATAAATGATAAGAAATTATTGAATCACGTCACGTCAGCAAAAAAACCTGATCGAAATAATTTTGTACATTTTTTGATAATTTTACCAACTTCGTGTATGTGTTTTGATAGTGGACAATATCTTGGTCTTAAATTAAAAGTGAACAATGTAATGGACCAAAAAAATAATATTCCCTAATATTATATTGTAAACTACACAGACTTTAGTATCAGCACAACAAATCAATAAATTTATACTAATTCTAATTGTCTCGTTGTTGTCAAAAGTACATATTACTGTTATATTATATTATACATTATATATATTACAACATACTATAAATAATATATGTCATATATAATATAATATGTAATATTAAAATTATAATCGTGTACGCGGGTAGGATAATTCGGTATAATAATGGGTAAAAAACTTGTACCCGAACCTTACCTATAACTGCTGTTATTCATACCGGATAAAATCCTATCTTACCCAAAATCCCGAGTACCTGACAGGTAAAATTGACACCAAATCCAATAGATAATTAAGACACTAAGAGGTTTAGTAATCATAAAGCCAACCTCAATAACTCCCGTGTTTGCATTTTTTACTTGCTTTTGGATTGAAGTCTCGTCCTGTACAGTGAGCAAAATCTCTGCATATTAATACTAATACTATCATGGATCCAGGTGCTCTATTATTTTATAAATGATTGATGATTGTAGCATATATTTTTTTCTCTTTAAAATTACTTTTGCATGTTTTAGGATACCCATTCGTTCTAAATTAATAACACATTTCGTATTCATTGTGATTGAAAAAAATTACTCAATCTGTCTCATTCAATTTGTCGAAATTGATCATACGGAGATTAAGAAAGATGATTGACGTTATAATTATAGGTATCAAATGATCATAATATCATTTTGTTTAAAATAATTAAAAATATGAATTAATAAAAGTAAGTGTAAAAGTAGTAAAATAACATTTAATTCTTATTATAAAAGTAAAAAATAACAATGATTATCTTTTGAAAATGTAAATACGACAAATTCCAAATTACGACAAATAGAATGAGATTGAGGGAGTAGTTAATATAGTTAAAACAATAAATTTTACATGTTTTTTTTTTTTTCAAATACACCCTTATGCTAAAAGAGAAAAAGAAAAATTAAGGTTATTAGTATTTATAGAACCAATTATGTGGAGGAGAAGAAAAACATTTTCTATAAGCAAAAAAAACTCTTTTTTTCTATAAAATTTATTTGATAACAATGTACATTAAATAGAGGCAAATAAATAAAAATTGTACATATCAAGAATAGAAAGTGTTATATTTTGGGACAAAAAAATATGCTATTAATTTATGACGGAGAGTATGATTTACGAATTTTATATGCTCATTTATTTATAAAATTCCAACAATTTAAACTCAAAGGTTGGGCTACAGTCGATTCAATTTAAAATACTATAAATTCCATTTATAGTATTTTATTTCGTTTCAAATTATAGCACATTTTCATATTTGTTTTCTATATTTACTTATGTGACACTATCTAATATAACATGGTATCAACAATTAAAAAATCATTAGTGTTAATAAGAACGCATGATTGGAAAATGTATAGAGGGAGGGAGGGAGAGTCTCATGCATGGAGTAAATGTCCTTATAATAAATCATTAGTTTTGTGAGTTGTGAATGCATGGAGTAAATGAAGAGTCTCATGCAAAATGTTAGTGGTGTGGAGAAAACGAAGAGTCCCAATGTAAAACCAAGCGGTTACTTTAGACTCCTTTATCCCTTTTAGCTTCCCCAAAAGGGCTTATTATTTTCACTTTTTTTCTTTTTTTTTTTTTTTTTTTTTTATATATATATATAGGAGTATGAAATATGTTTCTGTATTCTTGATTTCATTTCATACGATCAAGTTTCTTTTGTTGCTATATTTAGTTTTCAAAGGTTGTGTGGTTTCTTTCTTGGCTGTAAAAAAGTTGTTAGCTTTCAGGTTAGAAGACAAAGGGCAAGATGATTTTGGGCTCTAAGATGAAGAAGAAAGAGGATGATAAAGTTCCGAGTTTCATAGATTTGGTTTTCTCTTGGTCCATACCTCATATTATGAACCAATATATCTACAAGGATAAGGTGATCATCAACTGCATTCTTAAATTAATGTTTTCAAAGTTGTTATGCATTGATTTGAACCATAATTGTATGATCTTGGCAGGTTAACAAAATTCCTGACAATTTCTCATCAGTGCAACATTACTTGATGTCGTTTATCGACCCGCTTATCGAAGAGACGCATGCCGATATCCGTTCCAACCTGATAAATTTGCGCTCTGCACCGGCATGTCAAATATTTGATGTTAGAAAATGCAAAGAGTTTAAACCTCCTAAGAACTTGTTCTACTCTATGACGTTGAAAAATAGTGACAAAAAAGCAGGGACCTATGAGCCTGAATATGGGGATTTGTTCGCGTTAACGGAGGTCAGACCGAAGTGTATCGACGACTTGAATGGGTCTAAAAGGTCATATCTCGTTGCTTTTGTTCAAGGTGTGAAGGATGAAGACTCTGGAAAGATTCCTATATTATCTTCCAAACCTATTGATTTTGAAAAATCAGACAAAGTGAAGGGGCACAAACTCTATGCTGTGTATCTTACAAACTTGATGACAAATAGACGGATATGGAGTGCACTGCATCCGTGTGAAGGAGGAAATATGAGAATTATAAACTCTGTGCTTCAAATTAATCCATCTGTAAGCTACTAGATTGCTTCTTTAATTGTGTATTCAATTAATCCATCTCTAATTATGTTCTTGTGTGTGTTGTGTGCAGATAGATGAGATCAAAACATGCACTATTTGCTCCTCTAAGGAAACTAAGAGGAATGAGCTGTCGATTAACTCTCTCGGGCTTAATGATTCCCAAAGAGATGCTGTTCTGGATAGCATTGCATTAGCCGAATGTCGCCACCAAACCAGCGTAAAGCTGTTGTGGGGACCACCCGGAACCGGGAAGACGAAAACGATTGCTTCAATGGGACTCGTCTTGTTAGGAATGAGGTGCAGGACGCTGGCTTGTGCCCCGACGAATGTTGCTGTGCTCGGAGTTACAAAGCGCTTGATGAGCTGTCTCGCTGGGAACCTAAAGCACGACACTTACGGATTAGGGGATGTTGTTTTGTATGGAAATGGGAAGAGAATGAAGATCGACGACCACGAAGACCTCCACGATATATTTCTCGATTATCGTGTATCTGTACTAGCTGAATGTTTCGCCCCACTGTCTGGATGGAAAGGTAGTCTAGATGAGATGATCGGCCTACTTGAAGACCCAAAAGGCCTGTATCAACGATACTTATGTCAGCAGAAAAGCGAAGATGATAGCGATAACAGTGATGATGATGAAGAGGAGAAACCAAAAATAGAAGATGAAGGAGAAACATCAAAAATGAATTGGTGGAAGAAATTAATCATTCAGAACGTGAAGGAAGAAAAGAAAAAGGAAACAAAAGCGAAGCAAAAGGCTCGTTTTCAGGAGATAAGCAAATCCGAGCGTGTTGAAAAACTGAACGTCCCGTTGACATTTGAGGAATTTGTTGCCAAGACACTCGTGGTTGCTCGAAAGCAATTAATCTTTTGTATAACGGGGCTGTATGCACATATGCCTACTTCATTGCTTACAATGGAAACTCTAAAGCACATGCTTAAAGTCATCGATTTGCTTAATGAAAAGGGGTTTACGCAGGCTATTACCGGGATGCAAGAAATGGGACGGACGACACGATCACAGACCACTACAATATGTAGGATCAGGCTAGAGTGTCTGGAAGCACTGAAATACCTTTGTATAAATTTCTCAGTTCCACATTTTATTGAGAAGTATCAAATCAAGAACTTTTGTCTGCAAAATGCATGCTTGATTTTATGCACAGTTTCGAGCTCGGCGAAGCTGCACACGGAAGGGATGAGGCCATTGGATATGGTGATAATCGATGAAGCTGCGCAGCTTAAAGAATGTGAATCATGCATTCCTTTGCAACTTTATGGACTCCGACATGCTATACTCGTTGGAGATGAGAAACAACTTCCTGCGATGGTGATAAGCAAGGTTGGAAATTTGTCCATTCTATTCATTGTTGATATTTGAGTAGGTTTTATTTTTATGTTTTACTTTTTTATTATTTATTTTTTTTGGTAATGATTGACAGATTTGTGAGAAAGCGGGCTTTGGCAGGAGTTTATTTGAGAGGCTTGTGATGTTAGGACACAGCAAGCACCTACTCGACATTCAGTATAGAATGCATCCGTCCATAAGTTTGTTTCCAAATAACGAATTCTATGGGAAACAGATTATGGATGGCCGGAATGTCAGTGAAAAAGCTTACGATAAGCGCTTCCTCAAAGAGAAATTGTTTGGTTCGTATTCGTTCATTAATGTAACAAATGGGAAAGAAGAGTTTGATAGTAGGAATAGTCGGAAAAATATTGCAGAGGTGTCTGTGGTGGCTGAGATAGTGTCAAGACTCAGTAAACGTAAGTTACTAACTTGCAATCAACTCTTCAAGTATTTCTTAAAATAACATTACAAATTGAGTGTGCATTTATTCGTTTTTGTAGAATGTATAAACTCCAAGCAGAAGGTGCGCGTTGGTTGCCTATCGCCATACAAAGGTCAAGTCATAGCAATTCAGGAATCACTTGGGAAGACGTATAGCACTGATCCAAACGATACGTTTTCAGTAAATGTACGCTCTGTCGATGGTTTTCAAGGTGGCGAAGAAGATGTGATCATAATATCAACGGTTCGGTGCAATGGGAATGGCTCTGTTGGTTTTCTTGATAATCGGAACAGAACAAATGTAGCTTTGACTCGGGCAAGGTATAGTTGTTATCACCTCATTCATTCGTAGAGCTTTGTTTGGTTAATTAGCTATGGCTTATCTTCTTTTCACAGGTACTGTCTCTGGATTCTAGGCAACAGTGCAACTCTGTTGAACAGTAGCTGTGTTTGGCAAAAGCTGGTCGTAAACGCCAAAGACCGGGGCTGTTTCTATAATGCCTACGAGGATACGAATCTGTGCCTGGCAGTAAGCAACGCTTTGATTGAGCTTCGACAGCTGAATACGTTGTTTAGTATGGACTCTATACTGTTCAAAGTGGCTAAGTGGAAGGTTTGCTTCAGCAAGAGTTTCAACGTGTCGATAACGAGATTTCGGGACTTGGCGATCCTCAAAGAGGTTGTTTCTCTAGTGGTGAAGCTCGCGCCAGCAGAAGAAAGCCGAAACGGAAGGAGCCTCTTGCCAGCTGTTGGAGTGGTGTGATGTGAAGGGGCCGTTTCGACTGATTTGGACGGTCGACATCCTTAGAGAAAACTCGGTAGACACTCAAGTTATTAGGGTTCTGGATATGTTGCCGCGGTCGGAGATGGCAGAAATGGCAAAAGCATACGAAACCGCGTTTGGGAACTACACCGTGAATCAAATGAGCCGTTGTTTGGTCAAGCAGACTGATGATGAGTGAGCAAAGTTCCAGTCTTTATTAATTTGCTTGCATGTTTTTGTTTTCTTGTGTTTGTAATGAAATGCTGGTTGATGCAGCAGCACGGGTTTGTTGGTTCCGGCGACATGGTCGGTTGATGTAAATGACGAAAGCGGCAGTTATTATAGTATCGATGAGCTAACGACTAAAATAGCAGCTATCAGCTTGAGTGATGAGCGGCCTGGATCGCGCACCAGAAGGTATACCCTTCATTTTAATACTAATGACTCGTTAATTGTTGATACCAAGGTGAATTTAWTTTGGTTATCTTCATTACCACAGATATAATAGGAACTTCAGCAAAATGGTCGCAACAGAGGATTTCAAAAACAGCACCTCTTTTGACATATATATGCATCTGAAATTCGATCGATAACTTTACGTTTCGTTGTTGTTTGTTATTTTTGAAACCGGAGGATATGTTTTCGTTCTGGTTTCGGGTGTTTTACATTCAGCTGGCCTTATCTAAGATTAGTTATTGAATTTTAATTCCATTTTATATTTGGTTCTGTCAAAAATTCACTTCTTAATCAATTGGTGTATGCCACTCAATTGATTAAATATTTGTCAACCATAGTGAATGGTTGGAGCCAAAATAATTAGAACACACGAAAAATAGAAAATGTCAAGCTTCTAATTACTTGTTCTTTTCGATTCTATTTTTTAGTTTTTAGTACTTTCAAATTTATCATAGTTTTTTTACTAACAACCTTTTTTTATCTCTTCTGAATAGTGATGAAGATGTGAAATTTGTAAGTAATAAAAATGAAGTAAAACAAACATGATGACTTCTGAAAAGAAAACAATCTAACCAACCTGCATGTTAAGAGTTGGAACTTAAAACGTAATGTATTATTGTCCCATTTTTCCGTTTCAGCTTTCTTTAAATCAGTTTGTTTCTGGCAATCGTAACGTTTGTATATTTGAACACGTTATTTTATTATTAGAAAAATAATTATATATTTTTTTAAGTTATTTTTAATATAAAAATAATTAATATATCACGTACCCTTAATAAAAGTCGGCGCGGTCAATGGGTTCTGTTAAGCCGTTAAGGGTCACCGGTCACGCAAGCTAATTTACTTTAAAAAAAAATGATTTTATAGTATTGAATTCTTGGCTGTCAAATGTCGGAGGTAAATTCAATATAATTCAATTTTGGGCTGTTACGTACTTTGATTTAAAGTAAAGGACCAAGGTGGGACACCTTTGTATAAGGTTAAATAAAAAAGGAGATATTTTTTTTTCAACAACATACGACTTGATCTATATGTTTTCCTAACGTAAACCGTTTGATCGATGGTTGATTAGAATCTTTAACAAGCACACTAATATGAGTTGATTGGAGTCTTTTCACGTACGTCTATGTATGTTGGTCCTTGACTTTAAATCAAAGGCCCCAACTGCCCAAAATTGAATTGTATTGAATTTATTATCTCCGACATTTTGACAGCCAAAATTTTATACGGATTTTTGTGGTGTAAGGATCGTATACGGTGATCCAAAAATTTGAATATACAGTAGTAAAGATAAAACAAAAATATAACGGGCCACTTTGAAAAATGATTTATTAATTCATTTATAACATAAATACGTACAATCTTAATTTAAGAAAAAAAAAATTAATTTATAATCTTATTTCACAAACATTCACATTCTTTTTTCTTCCCATCCAATACAATATTTCGAAGTTTTACCCTCCAAAAATCTTATACCACTTTATTGGAAACATGAACCACGGATCAAATTTAAAACAATGTATTTCAATTTTTTCACAATATTTTAATTGTCATATTGTTTGGTGAAACGGCACGAAACCCTAATAGAGACGGTCGTTATTATGTATATTAGAATATTACATCGATTTCTATTACTACGAAAATGACACGATTTTATGTGTGAACTAAGTATAAATAAAAGTGGGCTCCAAAAAAAAAAGATAAGCGCATGTGTAACTGAATTTAAATTGACGTGTTCTTGAATTTAACATATTTTAATTAAATTCTGATTGATGTTGGTTTTAGTGTTGGTTAACATTGAAAACAACATCATCTACTGATTCTTATTTTCAAAATCATAGACCTACAAATCAACAATTGGTATCAGAGCGGGTTACTTGACGTACTAAGTATATCGATCCTTATTTTCTAGGTACTATGGATGTAGAGGATGATGAATCTCTTGACGAGTACGAGAAGTTAAGCATTGAGCATAATCACTTATTTGTTAGTTGGGAAAAATAAGTACTCAAAGTCAGGGATCTTAAGATCGAGGTGGACAAACTGACTCAAAAAAAGGATGACCAACTGAATTTAATTGTCCGATTGGAGTCATCCCTCACCAAAAAGGATGATGAGCTAGAACGAGTGAAGACCGATTTAAAAAAAGTCCAAGAAACCCTCACAAACCTCAACAAGGGTAAGGCAAAGTTTAATGAAAATTTGGAACTAAGTATCCCGAATTCTTCGAAACACAGGATTGGATACAAGCATATTCAAAAGCCAGATTCAAGTCAAAAGGTGAAGTCGATCAAACGCCACAAGAGGAGAAGAAGACAATACGTGTGCCATCATTGTGGTGAATCAGGTCACATAAGACCATACTGCTGAAACTTGTTGGCAAACAAACTCATTTTAAAAGGTCGAAGCTGACTACTGAGTTCCGTGATGGTTCTCGTGACGGTTTCTGTGTTCCCAACACCAAAACCAACACCAGAGTCAAGCAGTTCTGGGTGAAAAAGAAAAAGATCAAATGCAACATGATTTATTCCTCTCTGAAGTCTCACATCCCTAGAGCCTGATATTTTTATAGTGGATGCTCAAAGCAGATGACCGGCTCGGAAGATCTCCTCTCGAATATTGTCAAATTTCATGGAAGAAATGTGAAATATGGTGGAGGTGCAAATGGTCAAATCATTGGCCAAGGAACTCTTCATGTCCCTGGAAATGCAAAGCTCGAGAACGTGTTACTTGTTGAAGGCTTAACTGCGAACTTGATAAGCATTAGTCAACTATGCGATGGTGGTTATTTGAGAACCGCCGTAAAAACTTAAACATTTTACGGCGGTTTTCACAAAACCGACGTAAAAACTGGAGGCCAGCTTTATTTAACGGCGGTTTACAAAAAATCGCCGTAGAATTGTTCGATATTTTACGGCGGTTTTTTGTAAACCGCCGTTAAATTTAGCTGGCCTCCAGTTTTTACGTCGATTTTGTGAAAACCGCCGTAAAATGATCTTTTTAAGGCGGTTTTCAGTGAACCGCCTTTAATTAACAGCCTTAGAAAGCTGTTTTTGTAGTAGTGTTGCCAAAACAGAGCCCAAGCGTGTAGAGGATGCTCTTAAAGCAGAGTATATTTCAGCTAGAAGTGCTTGTACACAGTTATTGTGGATGGACCAAATGATACAGGACTACGGTATACATAGTAGAATATTTACTGTGCTCTGCGATAATTCCAATGCCATTGATATCTCGAAAAATCCAGTCCAACATTTACGAATCAAACACATTGACATAAGGTACCACTTTATTCGTGACTTGGTTGAGAGGAAGATAGTTATCCTTGAGCATATAGGAACAAACAATCAGCTAGATGACATCTTCACAAAGGCATTAGATTTAGAGACCTTCTCTCGTTTGAGAAGAGATCTCGGTATTTGCATTGTTTAAGTCAATGTTGGTTTTGATGTTGTGACACCCTAAACTGACACCAGTCACAACATCTGTATACTTTTGCATGCATTTTTATTTTTCTCTCTCATACATAATCTAAATGCATTAAGTCTGGTTGAAAGTGCAATAAGGTCTTGTGTTGTAATAAAAGTGATGACAAAAAGACTAACCTCTTCAATTAGGTGATTGTGGAATTTTCCCGCAAAAACTGGTTTTCTCCCAGGTCCAAAAATAAGAGGTGTTAACAAAAATTGATGAAGATAAGCTATTTCTCTTCAAATCTATAAATAGATGAAGAAAATATGGATTAAAAAGGATCCAATCTTTAAATTTCACATCATTGAGTGATTTTGACGTAGTCATTAACTTGGGTTAAGGGGTCTGTTTTCATTGACTTCACCTAAAGCAATGTTGGTCATAATATCATCAGTCATAAAAAGCAACACTTATCAATTCACTAAAATCATAATTTGTATTTTAACCCTTTTTAGGTAATGATTTTTAGGCATCAATTAGGACATTCATACTTTGAGAAGATGCCATTTTGCTTTATGTTTTGTTGCTTGTGCTTGTGTCTTTCCCGAATTCTTTTAATCTTGTTTTGAATCTTGCTAACCAAGTGTTTCAGTGGTGTTAAAATTAGAGGATTGGACAGGTAATAAGAGGTTGATTTGGCGAGCGAAAAATTATTTTGCAAAGGTTTTATTCAACTATGGTGATGGTTTTTAAAAAATCTAGCTCTATCTCGATTTTATATGTAGTTGAGATTTGTGATTTTATTTCAGAAATTGAGATAATGGATTAGTTGGATTGAGATCGTGTGTCTTATTTAGAAGGAGTGGGGATATTCTTTTAAGACAATTTTGGGTTTAAAATAGGTAGTTGTGATAGTGGGGGGTTAATTATTTTGGTTTATTCTTTATTTATCCGTTTCCTTCCCTACAACGGTTATCTTTACCCAATTTGATTAGGGTTTTTCACTTTTCCTTTCTCTTAATTTTTCTGCCTACGACACTCGATTTTGTATTTGTGGTTGTTTCCAATTCTCTCGCAGGATGTCGAATTCTTGTCTGCCCTGAAATTCAAGAAGAAAAAGTCCAAAGCTGCCCACAAGGTTCAGAAGGCACCTCGGTCCACTTAGCTGCTTCTAAGCAGTCTTCTAATGACCTGATGAAGCTCCGTCTCAGGACGTTGAGATTGAAGACATGGAACCTATCTCCACGAAGTTCTTGACTGCCGAAGCTGAAGAGATATTTTTCAATTATCGAGTTGCTGGTGCTTCTCGTGTTGGTTCTGGTGATGGTAACACCAGTTCTAACACCGTTCCATTTTTTGCTCCAGTGGTGCGGCTCAAGTGGATATGCTTACTCATCAGATTGACTGGTGTTAAGTTCACATTGCTCAACTCCAGGCGCTTCAGGACTCGTTTGTTGAGGTCATTTTGCTTTCAAACAAAAAGGGGGAGAAGATGTAGACGACGCGAGCGGACGAGGATGACGAGGATGGCGATAAGGAGTTCGTTTGTTGTAAACAATGAGTATTTTATTTATGGGGAGTTTTCCTAGATTTTGTTTAGGACTTTATTTAGTTTCCTAAATTATATTTAGGATTTGTTTACTTGTTCTCCAAATTTAGGATTTTAGGATTGTCTATTTAAGACAAGAGAAGACTAAGGTTTGGACACTTTAGAGACGCGAGAATTGAAAAAGACTAAGGATTGGACACTTTAGAGACGCGAGAATTGAAGAAGCAGGCGACGCAAAACAACAAGGAAGAACACAAGTAAGATAACTAATTCGAGCCACTGTCCTAGATCAAGAAGGTCTTCGAAGTTGCGTGACCAACGGAGGAGATCTTTTCATCTAGGCGACAAGTATTTAGTATCATATGTTTGATACTTTAGTTTTCATATATTACTTCTTATCTTTTTGTATTGATCTTGAACAAAGAAAAGTAATATAGTTTTCGGGTTTGTACACCCAAGTTCACAAGTACTTTTACTTGTGAACGGAATTTAAATTGTTGTGTTCAAACTATTTTTTATATTTATTCCGCTGCACGTTTTTAACTTTGTCTGATGTTAGTTTTGATGTTGTTAACGTCGTTCTTAACATTTGTTTTCTAAAACTGCTGTTTATTACTCTGAAAACTGTTTGATGTTAGTTTCGGTGATTGTAACACCGAAAGCAACATCATTTTACTGATACTTATTTTCAAAATCATAGACCTACAAATTTTGGCGCCGTTTCCAGGGAAAACTAAATGTTGTGAATTTTGTGTTTGCACTTCGTTATCCTTATTTGTGTTTTTATTTTCATTTCGTTTATCTTTAATATTTATTTGTGATTTTTTGTTTTATTTATTTTTATTATTTTCCACCGGTGCGTTTAATCTTGTACGTTGAGTGTTGTGTTTGCAAGGTACGTCTACAACCAAAACCCAAGATTTATCAAACTGTTTTTCAAAAAAAAAAATGGAATATTAAAATAAATTGAAAAAAATCGAAAATTAATTTTTTTATTTTATTTCTTTAAAAAAAATTATTAAAATTTTTTTAAAAATTAAAAAATGTCTTACCCATACGAGATAGCACCGTTCGATTGGCGTCGTGCCCTTTGACTAACCATTCCATTGAGATTGAGCACCGCGGTGAAGAACTACTATCCTAACTAATACGACCAAAAGAATCTTCTGATTTTCTATGGGCTTCGGAACGAGGATGCACTAAAATTCATTCAAAAATCCGAGTACATCACCCAGGACTCTCCATTTCTCGGGCTTATTAGGGACCAGGTGAGGATGAGACTCTTCCCTTTTCAACTAAGAGATCAAGCAAAGAAATGGTTATGGAGGCCTGATTCCTTGCAAACATGGGATGAAGTGTACGATAAATTCATGTGGAAGTTCTACGTTCCCAATGTAGTTTGTGATTGTTGTGGAGGCCGGGGACATTTGGAGAATGAATGCATAGTACCATTTGACGTTGAGCCGCAATGGAATGATACCGACATCCAGAAGCTCAAGGATTTAGTCAAGAAAATGTTTCATGAAGAGTTGACAAACCTACAAGCCGAATTAGAGAGTTTTGAACCTTCAAATGCTCCCTCCACACCACCATGTTATAAAACGGGATATGACTCGTATAATCCACCCGACTTTAATTCTTTCTATCCGAGTTACGATTCTTATGTCACTCCTGACTCAATTCAATCTTACCCGAGTTATGAAGACTACCAACCAAATATTCAATTAATGTTTGGCCAGCAAGGTCATGAAGCTGAGAGCAGTAGTTTTCAAGACGAACTTGTTCCATTGACCATACAAGAAGATGATCTTGTTAAGTCTATGCATCAAATTCGGGAGTCTTTGCGTCAAAGTCGTGAGTCTACGCGTCAGAGTATGAAGAATATAGAGATGTTGTATGGTCAAATAAGGGCAAATTTAGACAAATTATCGAATGAGGGGGATGAGGTACCAATTTTTGATGTGCTTAAGCCACCATGGATGTAGAGAAATTGAGCGTGGATGATCATTTGGGAGAAATTTGTGACGAGGAGATTATTGAAGATTTGGATGAGATCTCTCCGCCTGTGCTTTATAATGAATTATTGGATAATGATATAAGAGAATTGCCATTGGAGTTTATTGTGGATCTTACAAATTCAAGTTTTTTCGAGTTTTATGCGGATAATGTGATGGAGCCGAATGTGGAAGAGATGTGTACCGAGGATGAGATTGGGTATGTAGTGGAGTTCGCCCCTCTTGCGCTTTTCGAGGACTTCAACGATGATGATGAGGGGGTGTTTCCACTGGAGAACCCAAGCAACGTTGGAGATTCAAGTCTACTCGAGCTTAATGAGAATGGAGGTGTTGCGATGCCCAATGTAGAAAAGGTGATGAACGAATTTTTAGAGAAGGATGCGATGATCGAGCCTCTTATTGAGCCACCCGAGGCATTGATCGAAGTTAAGACTGAGATGGTGGTTGAGGTAATCGAGGAAAATTCCCCTTCCCTATGCCCGGATGGTACATTAAATGTTTTTCAACATGTAGAGGGTGATGATAAAGAATTGAAGGAGTTCGGTTTGTTTGAAGGATTTGCCGTTTGTTCGACTGATTTCCTAGTTTCCCCAAAAGTAGAGGATCACCCTATGCCGCAATTTACTTTTGATATATTCGTGGTGATCAATTATTCGCTTTTTCGACCTCCGAAGCGAATTGAAATTTTCATTCTACGGCTTGCTTACCATGCCTGCCTTGGTGGTTTTAAGTGCCCATTTTTACTCTTATAGAACACTAAGACGTGGCACGATCGTCACTTATTTTGGATACGGGATAGCATCGTTCCTAGAAGGCATTGAGCTTTCGACGTTAAAAAAGCACTTCTTGGGAGGCAACCCAGGTGTTTGTTTTCTTTTCCTTTTTCCTTAGCTTTTATTTTGATTTTTCTTTCTTTTATTTATGAGTTGTGTCTTAGCTGTGGTACGTTTACGCGGTGTTGGTGTGCAGAAAATCGAGATGAAATTTTTGGTTGTTAATCAAGACGTTTTCGATCACGGGATTCAAGACGAAGGATGTTTGCACAACGCTATTTGGAGCAGCTCGATTATTTAATTTTCAGGGACATTTTCTTACTCATTTCCTCTTTTGATTTGCTTTTATATATATTTATGGCAATCAGGATATTGCCGGATTTTTTAGAGGGGGGATGATGGTTGAGTATGATTTGTGTTTTATAAATGTGCAATTTGAATTCGTGGCTTTGTAATAGATAGTATTTGACGTGATTGATTGCTATTCCTGCGCGATATTGTGTTTGTCTGGCTTGCCTGTCGAAGTTGACTACGTATGATTTGATGTTCTTGTCTTTTGAGCGTGTATAAGTGCATAAATTTTTCAAAATTATTATTTATATATTGTAAAATAGTACTTGGGCGCAATTGATTTCGCAAAACCTTAAAAGCAGCGTCAATTCAAAAAAAAAAATTCATGCAAAAAGCTTGTGAGTAGCCTGAGTGATTATCATCATTAATGTACTTGAGTGAGTTCTGTTATGGAAATTTCTTTGAAATCGCTGTGTGTAGTTAGCTTTGAACATGACGTTAAAGCACAGAAAAAAACCTTTATTCCGGCCACATCCATGAATTTTTAATCCATTTCCATTAGCCATTAGTGTTTTTGAGTCGACTCCTACGAATCATTAAAAGCGTGGGGTAGGAGTTCGTTATTTTTATTGGTTATTTGCATTTTGGAGAATTTATTATGAATTTATGAAATGTTGTAATAAAGGATCACCATCCTTCAATAAAAAAAAAAGACCCCATAAAAAAGAATAAAAGGGGGATAAAAAAAAAGAAGGATGGTGAATCATGTTTAGTCGTTGCCTATGCTTATAAAGGCTTGAATTTTATATTTTGTTTATTTTATTATGAATCCTAATGTTTAAGAGGCGAGAATTTTGTTTGTAAGAAGAAGCGTATCATAAGCTTCTATATTATTTAAGTGGTTCGAGCGAAAGTCGGTTGACCGTTTGCGAGTTGAGAAATAGCCTAAGTATAAGGCTACGTTATGAATGTTTAGTGAGGGTGTTTTTTTTATTTTTGTATGAGGTGAAGCACTTTGCTTCGTGATTAGAATAGGTTGAGTGAGTATTTAGCCACACGACTTATATATTTCATACCCATCCAAAGAGCCTACATTACAACCCGAAAAGACATTTTTCGATTCTTTGTTGGTTACATACTAATATGCGATGAGAGTTTTTGATTTTCGGTTCTTATTTATTGTGCATATATTTGTAAGATTTGAGCGTATACATGTCCTAATAAAAAATTCTTGAGTGCTTTGAGCGTACACTTATATATTACCCTTTGTGAGGACGCATGATTTGATTTTGGAGCGACAATGTAATAAGGGTGGAGTGTTTGAGGTTGCATGACATGTATCTATATTTTCAAAATTTATCTATGTAGCATCGCACGACTCTTTGTTTGAACTTATTTTCATTCTTGTTATTCTTTGAAACTATAGTTTGTTCGAAAACAAACAAACCAATAAAGCGTGTGGTAGTTGATTAACACGAATTTGTCTTAATTTTAGTTAGTATTTTAGTTCGTTTTTATTGTTGATTTTGGTGAAAGTTGGATAGATTGAGCACATTTTTGTATTTTCTTATCTCCAACTTGTTTTATCATATTTTAATTATAATTAATTAATTTTATATTTATTTTAGATATTTTGAAGTTTTTTGGCCTGAAGATAGTCGAGGGTGGGTCTACGAGTGAAGTTTTAGCGAAAACGGGCCTCGATTTGAAGTATTACATCTGACACTGGGTACGCTGATTCACACTGGGTTACCTAGTGTCAGAGTCCGCCGACACGCCCACGCTGGCCGACACTTGCTGCATTGATTGGCCGACACTGGTTACATCCGCCGACACCGGGTTACCCAGTGCGATCGCAAATTCGGAAAATAAGAGGTTTCGACCCAGAAAACAAGCAAGCCCGGCTCCAACGCGTTTTTAAAAAGGGTCCTACTATATTATTAACAGTTGGGAAGACTTGGTCAAGAGGAAAAAACCTTTCCTTTGATGGATTTGAATAGAAGAATTATTATTGGAATTGAAAAGAAAATAAATTCAAGATACCTTTTTGAAAAAGGATTTGGTGATAGAAAATGAGACATCCAAATCCTATAAAAGGAGCAGTGCCTAGAACATACGAAAACTCTCACAACTCTCGAACCTCTTGGGGATGACAACTCAAGAGTGTTCTTTATTTTCTTTCTTCTATTATTCTTAGTTTTTAAATTTCTAGTTCTTAGATTAAGTAGATTAGTTCCTATGTAATTTAGATTCAAGATTTCACTTCCGGATGCTTTTACTTTCTTCGTATAAAAGTAAGTTTTCAATTCCTTTTGTTTATTAATTTAATTCCTTGCTTTAATTAGTTTAAATTCTTGCTTGCTTTTAATTTAGAATAATTGATCTTCAAACAAACAAACAAACAACCCCTCCCCCCACCCCCACCCCACCCTCTCACCTCCCCGATGAATTGTGTTCTTGGATATTTTGAGATTGTGATGTTGAAATTGTTGATGATGGTTGTGGGTTAGATCTAATGGGTTTAGAGCCTAAATTCGTTGTGAACCATCAATTGGGATTTCTCAAGAGATCGTGGAGACGAATCGAAACTTTAGAACCCTTGTTTTCTTAAACTTTTCAAAACCCTTTGATTTTATTGTCTTCGTTTAAATTAAATTCTTGATTTTATGTGTTTAGATTAGATTTTTATTTTTATTCCTTATTCGTGAAAAACAAAAACAAAAGGAAATTGCGAATCTGGTTTTCCTTTAGAGACGACTTGAGTCAACTTATCAACCTACATGCGATCCCGTTCTCTTGCGTCCGAGCTTTTAAAATTTTGACAAATATTTATAAGTAAGTACACACAAATTTGAATCAAATTCTATTTTTTTGCTCTTCACCAGTATATCATCGACGTACACCTCCATAGTGGATCCCAACAGGTGTTTGAAAAAATATTGAATAAGATAATTTATATTTCTGTGTGTGGAAGAAATATTGAATAAGATAATTTATTCGAAGTTCGCATTCAAATCGAATACAAATAAAAAAATTCAAAAAGATAGATCATAATAAAAATAAAACTTTAATAGGAATTTTTACAAATAGTCGAATTGAGTTTTTTCAAATATTTTGTTCGAATCAAATACGAATCAATATTGACATTTGATTAATTGCCGAATATGAATACTCGTATTTCGAATATGAAACAAATAACTAGTATTCACTCAGATATGATTCGTTTACATCCCGTGAGGTGGGGGAGATGAATTCACTCAATTCAGGCAAAACATTATTAGTACAATTAAAATATGAACGTTGGAGTATCATCTACCATACGGACATTTTCTATTCCTTACCGCTTTAGTGTGTATTTATTTTACAAATTATCCTCGATAAAATAGAACCAAATATCAACAAATATAATTTGGCAAGATGATTAACTCTTTGAGTAATTAGGCTAATATTTGTAACTACGACCCGGATCCCCGACTCAATGAAAGCACCAATTGATATGACCCGGATCGGGGATCGTATCGGTTAATCCCTTTTCGAGTAAGGGCGAACTTTAAGACCTGTTCAAGTCGGCAAAATTTCTAAGAGAATCCTAAGAAATTATAAATTTTATTAAACTTGATAGCTTATCAAATTGCCCAAGGGTTACTTATTTATAATAGAAATAACAAACTCTAATACTAATACTACCAAACCCTAATCCTATTAATTTATAAATATTATTATTTATTAATGGGCTAATCCCCGGCGTATCACAGGGCTTTGTTTGGTCAACTTATCTTTGTTTCACAGGTACTGTCTATGGATTCTAGGCAACAGTGCAACCCTGTGTTTGGCAAAAGCTGGTCGTAAAGACCAAATACCCTGTGTTTTACGACTGATTTGGACAGTCTACATCCATAGAGATAATATTTGAAGACTTAAGATTAGTTATTGAATTTTAATTCCATTTTATATTTGGTTCTGTCAAAAATTCACTAACATGAATTTAAGGCAGAATTGAACCTGCCTGAGTATTTTATTAATGTGCACTGGTGTATGCCACTCAATTGATTAAACATTTGTCAACTCGAGTGAATGTTTGGAGCCAAAATAATTTGTACACACGAAAATAAAAATAAAATAAAACCAAATGTTAAGTTATATACGTGTGTACATTGTGAAAGCAAAATTAGTTAGAAGTTGATTGCGAAAATGTCAAGCCTCTAATTAGTTGTTCTTTTCGATTCTATTTTTCAGTATTTAGTACTTTCAAATTTATCATGGTTTTTTTTACTAACAACTTTCTTTTGACTTTTGAAAAGAAAAACAATCTAACCTGCATGCTAAGAGTTGGAACTTAAAACGTTTGTAAATGAATTGTATTTTGGTAGTAACGTTTGTAAATAATATTGCCGTTATATACTCCCTCCATCTCACAAATATAGTTTACTATTCTATTTTTGTTCGTCCCACAAACATAGTCCGGTTACCATATTTAACATGTCATTAATTTTTCATATCCACACATATTTTTAATTAATATTCTTAAAATACTAGTTTTCTACCTCGTAAATTGAAAATTGATGATTACAATGCAAAATCTTACTATTCCAATAAGAATTATATTAATTCCAACACTGATTTCTATGAGTATTAATTGACATTAATAAATCCAAAAAAGGTATAATTAGAAAATACCTAAATTAATGACTTAACTATATATAAACTACCAATTTCGTAATATGTATGAAACCAACCATAAGACCATCAAATTGGGATGGAGGGAGTATTAAACACTCTCTCCGTCCCCCAAAGATAGTCCACTATTCAATTATCGTCCGTCCCACAAATATAGTCCAGTTACTATATTTACAATATCATTAATTTTTTCATTTCCACACATACCCTTAATTAATATTTTTGAAATACTTAGTTTTCTACCTCGTAAATTGAAAATTGATGATTATAATTCAAATCTTACTATTCCAATAACAAATATATTAATTCCAACACTGATTTCTATGAGTATTATATTGACATTAATAAATTCAATAAGAATATAATTGGAAAACACTAACTATTTTTATTAGACCATCAAATTCAACCGTAAAACCATCAAATTGGACGGAGCGAGTATGTTATTTTATTATTAGAAGGGTCACCGGTCACGTAAGCTAATTTACTTTTAAAAAATTGATTTTATAGTGCATTTTTTAATAAACGAACTAATAATGCAATTTTCAAAGTGGCCCTTTATATTAATATATTGTATTAATCCCATTTTTGGATCACCGCATTAAATTCTTGCAGTAATTTGGTACTAAATTCAGTATTTAATATTCGAAGATAAATTCAATATAATTCAATTCTGGGCTGTTAGGGACTTTGATTTAAAGTCAAGTTTAAAATAAAATGATTTTCAAAGTAAGACAAAATAAAAAAGGAGATTTTATTTTTTTCCCCAAACATATGACTTGATGTAAAAACATGAATCCATTCAAGAGTCGTAAATATGAAATCAAAGAGCCTTTTCATCTTCTAATACTTTGTATTCCCAATACTTAGTTGTCCTCCATTTATTGACTTGGGCCTACAAGAAGATAAACCATTGTGAGTGTGCTACTTTAAATTGTAACTATATAAACACACACACACGTAGTTACTTCTCCTCATCCTATATTTTCCCATTTTGACTCCTGCAATGAGCGAACAAAGAGAAGCAGCAGTAATCATTGTCGGCGCCGGGCCGTCGGGGCTGTCGACAGCGGCGTACCTGCACCACCTGTCGATCCCCTACGTCCTCCTGGAGAGAGAAGACTGTTTCGCTTCTCTGTGGCAGAAATATTCGTACGATCGGGTCCACCTCCACCTGGCCAAGCAATTCTGCCAGCTACCCCTCATGCCGATCCCCGCCGACTACCCCACCTACCTCTCCAGGGCCCACTTCCTGCGCTACTTAAACGACTACGTTTCGCGCTTCCAGATCGCCCCCAACTACAAGAGGAGCGTGGAAACGGCGTCGTACGACGAGATCGCCGGAAAATGGGAGATCCTGGCCCGGAGCCTGGATTCCGGCGACATCGAGGTCCACCGGTCGAGGTTTCTGGTCGTCGCTACCGGCGAGACGTGCGACGCGAGCGTCCCGGAGGTCGACGGCCTGGGGAGCTTCGCCGGCGAGGTTATGCACTCGACCGGGTTCAAAAATGGCGGGAAATTCGCCGGGAGGAATGTTCTGGTGGTTGGGAGTGGGAATTCTGGCATGGAGATTGCGCTTGATCTCGCCAACTCTGCCGCCAAAACCTCCATTGTTATACGGAGCCCGGTGAGTTTTTTTCTTTTTTTTTTTCCATATAATTATTTTTGCCTTTTTGACTAAATTATATACTAACTCGCGTACAACAAAATATACTGAAACGGTACAGTGACCTTTTTTTTTTTTTTTGCGATATTTCCTTTGTTAACCTTGAATTAAATTTACTTTCTAATTAAACTTTTTAGTATTGAAAAGTGAAGTGAATTAAATACGGGTGTTTAATTATACTGTAGTTGAGTGTACAAGCGTAGATGGTAATTAAAAGGCATGCATAGACATGCAGACTGGCACTTGTGTGTTGGTAGGTTGGTGTTTGTGCCCACGTGCCATGGAGATTGACCATAGACTTTCTTTGAAAGAGAAAAGGATTACCGTGAATATTTTCGTCGTCTTTTATTTAACGCATAATCAAGGTCAAGATTAAGTCAGTTCATTTAAAAATACATGACTTATTCATTCAAAAAGAAAAAAAAAACTAGATGTGAATCATGTTCGTCTTATTTACAATTTAATCCCTTATAAAGTCTCGATGCACGCCGTTTTTGTAACAAATTAATAATGGGTACAAGATAAAATACAAAATACAACTTGAGATTGAATTAAAATCATTTTTGTCATAATTTGTGAAACACAAATTGAAATGGAGACTCCAATGTGAAAAAACGAAAATAAAAATGACGTGGATTTACTATTGTCGGTGCAGATTCATGTATTATCTAGGGGAATAGTGCATGCAGGATTGGTATTATTGAAGTATTTGCCTTTTAATTGGGTGGATTCAATAGTGACTATGATGAGCAAGGCTGTGTTTGGGGACTTGACCCAATATGGGATTCAAAGGCCTAAAGTGGGCCCTTTTGCTCTCAAGGACAAGTACGGAAAATACCCTGTTCTTGATGTTGGAACCATTCACAAGATCAAGTCCGGAGAAATTCAGGTTTATCTTAATAATTTTTATTTTAATTATTATAATTTTTTTTAATTCAAATGATGTTAAAATGTAGCACCGCATAAACAGGTATTGCCAGGCATAAGGAGCATAAAGGGCAACAACGTGTGTTTTGAGAATGTAATAGAATATCCATTCGATGTGATTATCTTTGCCACGGGATTCAAACGATCGACCAAAGAGTGGCTCAAGAGTGATGATCATATGTTGAATGACAACGGGCTTCCAAAAAAACCGTACCCAAACCATTGGAAGGGGGAGAATGGGCTATATTGTGCTGGCCTGGCCCACAAAGGACTGTATGGAGCAGCCATAGATGCCCATAACATAGCCCATGACATCAACAATCTAATATGTTACTCCTATTGACCAAATTTCTAGTTTGGAAATAATGATAATAATAATAATAAATAAATAAATAATAAGTAATTGTGATGGCATTGGGTGTTAATGTCTTAGCAATAAGATGTTTCGCATGGATACTTTTCAAGAATTTATCAATTTTATAGTATTTATATTTACCATGTTCAGCGTTTTACTTACCGTCGTAATTAGGGAGTGGAGGATGAATTTATTTATGTGAAGAGTGTCAAAAAATAAAAAGATGAGTTGGGGATATATTTTCAAAATTCCCTAAAAAAAAAATGCTTGCTTATTTTTTACTTATTATTATTTGTTGGAGAAAATAAATGATTTTGTGGCAGATAGTGTCAAACAGAAACAAGATATATAAAAGAACTAGAAATTTAGAGTTAGTATGAAATTGATAAAATTAATATGTATTCCATTTGTCCCACAAAAATAGTTCAGTATTCTATTTTCGTCCATCTCACAAAGATAGTTCAGTTATCATATTTAACATATCATTAAATTTTTATTTTCACACATACCTTTAATTAATAGTATTTCTTGAAATAACAATTCATCTACTGGTCAATGGAATATTGATGACAACAATGCTATTTTTTAATATTTCAATACAAATATACTAATTCCAACACTAACTTCTTAAATTATTAATTGACATTCATAAACTCGAGAAAGAAAAAATTGAAAAATAATATATAAATTTATAATTTAACTATATAAATTATCAATTTCTTAATTTGTGTGATATTAACCGTAAGATTATTAATATGGGAAAGTGGAGTAATTTTATTGCTTTTGTGAATTTCGATAGAGTTAGTATTAAATATATAATATGAAACTTTCACTATGTAGTTTCTATCAATATTAGTATGAAAAATTGTTGTAAAAGATTAGTCGTATAATTTTTTAATACTTTTGAATAATATGAAATTTCAAGAATAGTACGAAGTTTTAAAAAGTGTGATATGAAATCCACAATATAGTATAGAATTTCACGCATGAAATTAATATGAATTTTATTTAAATTAAATTTGAAAGAAAGAAAAAAATTAAAAATAAAATTGATTAATAAGGATAAACTTGAACTCTTGTATATTAGATTTGATTAAATAAAAACTTAATGAGTAATTGAGAAATTAATATTTTTAATAATTATTTGAAAAGAATACTTTTTTATTGTGGTATGTGAGAATTATCCTAATAATAATAAAATATGGTAGTTTGGTTTGTGGGCGTGCATGGGATGTAAATGTTATAGGACTAAGATGTTTCGTATACTTTAAGTAATGCCATCTCCAATAGTTTGTACTATTTTAGTACACAATCTGTAGAATTTGTACATCAACTCCAGTAGTCAGAACTAAAAATATAATATTCTATTTTATTCTTTATTTTTAATTTTTAGTCTTATATTATTACATAATTGATGAACATTAATCATATGTAATTTTAATTCATAATATTAAATAAATTTAATTATAGAAGAGCAAAATAAAAACAACATTTACAATAACATTGTTTTTAAAAAACAAATAAAGCAAACAAAATATTAATTTTAGTAGAAGCATATCGTAGAGAAATGTCATTTTATAACAAACGTTATTACATTCTTTAACTAATAAAAACATATAAATTACTTTAAAAAAAAGTAACGAAGGAATAGGCTGCACTGTGAAAATAGTGCATTGTATAAGTTTTGCTTTATACTGTTGGAGATGGCCGAAATGTACAATAGATATTCATCTAATGCGCTCACTTGTCGTTGCCAGTTTGAATTGGGTTTAACGCGCCCTCACTTGTGGGTGTGGCCCTATGGGCATATCTTGCCCGCTGGTATCTAATATTTTTTTAAAAAAAATAATTAGGACTTAATTGGGACATCATAATAATTATTCTTTTTTTTTCTAACTTTAAAGAAGTAAAAAAGTTTAAATTGTTTTTTTTAATGGAGAGAATAAAATAAAATTTTGAAAAATTTATATAGAATTTTGTAATTCAAAAAATAAATACAATAATTAATTAGATTTGGTAAATAAAATTGAAAAACATAAATAAAAGATTTGGAAACAGTATTTTAGAATTTAAGAAAATGTAAAATATATAAATAAAAAGAATAATCGGAAATCCAATAAATAATTAACAGAAAATTTCTCATTTATAATTTTATAATTGAAGAATAAATAAAATAATTAATAAAATTCAAAAAATAATAAAAAAAATCCGGAAAAATATTAAAACCCCAATATTAAAAAAAATCTTTAAAAAAAGGAAACTTTATAATTTATAATTTTTGTAATTCAAAATAAAACACAATAATTTATTGAATTAGAAAAAATATATAAAGTCAAAAATATATATAAAAAATCAGAAAAAGATTCTTTGAAATAAAAAAACATTTTGTAATATTTTTAATAATTTAATTAACTGTAAGGTATTTAATTATTTTTAATAATTTAATTTATGTAAGGTATTTAATTATTTTTAATCAGTATTTTATTTATTATTTTAATTAAAATTAAAAAAATGAATAAAATAATTATACAATATCACCTCAACATTAAAGGTGCATCAAACAACTTTCATCTAATTCACTGCTAACATCATTTAACCTCAACCATCCATTAGTATTTTACATGCTCTTTGCATTGTTTTTAGCAAGTTAATGAATATGAATATTTCAATTTTAGAGAGGGGTTGAAAGGATGGAAAGGAAGCAGAGAACAAGTGATGGATATTAAAACGACAATTAGATTTGCGCGGAATCGTCGAGTATAATGCAATATTGTTGAGGACTTTTAGATGTCAGGGACAGTACACTTTCCAGTATTTATAAATTATGGTGAAAGACAACTGTGGGGTAGGGTTGTATTAGAATCCAATATTTTTAGCCTTTGATTCGTAATCGAAATATTTGATTTTGAATTCGAATAAGTATAAGTTTTCTAATTTTCATATGAAATTTGAATAATTCAAACCATTCAAATAATCATTTATATTATTAGCATATTACGCATATACTTATTATATATTCTATATAATCTATATTTGTGTGTGTGGAAAAAATATTAAATTAGAAAACTTATTCGAATTTCGCATTCAAATCGAATACAAATAAAAATATTCAAATAGGTAGATCAAAATAAAAATAAAACTTGAATAGGAATTTTATCGAATAGTCGAATCGAGTTTATTCAAATATTTTGTTCGAATCAAATACAAATTAATATTAAAATTTAATTAATTACCGAATACGAATACTCGTTGCATATTTCAAATTTGAAACAAATAACTAGTATTCACTTCGATAAGATTCGTTTGATTCGTTTTCATCCCGTGGGGAGATGATGAATTCACTCAATTCAGGCAAAATATTATTATTACTATTTAACAAAATGCACGTTGGTGATAAGATGTATCATCTACAATACGCACATTTTCTATTCCTTACCGCTTCAGTGTGTATTTATTTTACAAATTATCCTCGATAAAATAGAAACATATATCAACAAAAATAATTTGGCAAGATGATTGAATCTTTGAGTAATTAGGCTGCATCTAAGATAATATGCGTGGCTACCATGTTTTGTGAATGTATCATTCCCACTTAATCAGAACCATTAAATTAAAAGTTGATTATGAATACTAATAGATCAATGTATTCACTTAATCAGAACCATTAAATTAAAAGTTGATTATGAATAATAATAGATCAACGTATGTAATGGTGAATATTTGTAACTAATCCCAAAATACCAAAATAGATGAAAATAGGAGGTGCTCTAAATATTTACTCGAATGCAACAATATTTTAGGACTATTCTGAGGCTTCTTCCAACAATAAAATACAAGACTATTCTTTTAAAAAATAACGACTAAAAGATTGCCTTTTATTTCTTCCTATTATAAATCAAAAAGAATCCAATCCAGCCCACTACTCTACATCACCTAATGTTACAATTTTACAGCCCCCCATTCCAAAAAAAAAAATGTACCTTGCCAATACCCAAATAAATAAATTGTAACTAATCCTCATAAAAATACCTACGCTCTCTAAAAACTAATTTCTGCCTCAAATAAAAGCATCAGAAATAAATAAAAATGGATAAGATGACACAAAAAATTTGTATGGAAAGAAAGAAAACTTACGCCCAAATAAGACCATCGTAACCGACCTCAAAATTGGAAACCGGGCTGTCACCAAATTCTTTTTGATTGACAGCTTCGTTTTGTCCAACAGAGTCGATGTACGGTTCCAAAAGATCAGATGATCGTACTGATGGAATTCCATAGCCTTTGAGGACACTCTCGGAAGCAGCTAAAGCTGATTCCCTCTCCAAAACCACCAAGAAGTTGTCTTCGAATTCAAAGATTAAATATTTGTCTTTGCAAGCTGATTAAATGCCCAAAATTGTCATTGGTAAAACCAGACGAGGAAAGTTTAAAAATTAAAAAAATTAAAAAAAAATAAAAAAAAAGGACGAAAGTTGAAACTACTTACAATCGACAAGATGAGCAAGGTGGTGAATGTTTCTGATCCATGTTCCGTTTAACTTCAAAACCTGTCAAAGTTTTACTCTACACAAGTTCACACCCACAAACATGCATGCATGAAAACAAAACAAAACAAAAAAATTGGAATTCAAATTTCAGCATTGGTTGACTTGCCTGCTCGTTGCTCATATCTTCATATCCGATGTTCACTTCGTTTGCCAGAACCTGTATCACCCCAAGCACACTTAGGGAGAAAAACACTTCTTTTGGTGCCAACAATTGTTTAAGGTTGAACAACAATAACTACCCTTGAGGTTTAGCACATGCCCCCTTCTTGAGGGTGTACTTTGTAAATCAGAAACAAATATCAATGTGGTATTTGTAATTTTGGAATTATTTATTTATTATTGGTAATTAGACTGAACCCCAAGGGGCATTTTTTGTAATTAACCCCAGTTGTTTATCATAATCTCAAGGGATAATTACAAAATACCACCCTGAGGTTTGGGGTATCTACAAAAAATATCCATAGAATACAAAAGAATCACTTGAGATTTTGTTCCTTCTTTATATTTTTCAACCCCTTTTTTTTCAGAATATATATTCAACCTTCATAAGCAAAAAACATACAAAATCAAAACCTCCCTTCATTCATAAACATATTACAGCTGCCTCCTTAATTTTAATGCAGAATCAAACCTGAGAGTGAAGGGTCTTTTTGTAATATTGAAACTTCGTTAGTTTACTTTTTGTAATTGCTCCAAACTTCAGGAGCAATTTTTATAATCATCCCTAAGAAAAACTATCTTCCGAAAGGGGTATTATGATAGTTAACTCCAGTTGCTTGTAATGCATACATAGCTTTATTTGCAAGCCTTTCGGTTGAGCAACCCCTTTCAGATTAATTATGATTTAATATTATGCATAACACAATCATTGGTGAAAAAGTGCATAAATAACCATGTGCATACCTGTGAAAGAATCACAATCTGTTCTCCTTTGAACCTTGGCATAGAGTACCGTGCTTTCGTCAACAATTTCAACTGACAATAATAAGAGCTACCACTCAACCAGAGAACTCAAAAACAAACAAACAAAAAAAATATTGAATGCCCAGAAAGAATAGAAAAACGGTACCCCAATGCTATCTTCACATTCTTCCCTGTTAAGACAATTGCAAGCAATGCCAAACCAGCAACAATTAAAAAAATCCTCATGAATTCTATGTTATTATTAATAATTGCAAAATAACTGTAACAACTCTCACAAACTTACTCTATTAGAGGTTCTGAAAGAGGTGTAAACACCAAACCAGCCACTATTAAATATGAAGGTTGATCTCCTTCAATATGGTATGGAACCTTCAGATAAATACAATATAACAGAGTATTTAATATCAAAGCAAAAGGCATATGTCAAAAACTGAACAATTTAATCACAGCAAACAAATTCCCAGTTACCAAATGCAATCGTGTATTCAAAATAACTTGAACATTCATAAATTGTCCTTTTCTGATAATGCCAAGTTCTGCTACATCACCAGTAAACCTGACATTGAGCATCATTATTGAGAGCATCAGAAAAAACAAATTAAAAAGAAAGGAAAAAAGAAAAGAAGAAGAAAGAAAAGCTGTGAGGTTAATACAGAAAATTATAAATGAAATGCAGAATTGAGATTTGAGTCCACAGAGAATTAAATATCCGTGACAAAGTAAATTTACTTTTTACTGATAAGATAGCGAAATGCAATGCGCTCGGAGGACCGAAAGGGTACGGTCCCTTCACAACCAACACGAACATTGTCGAAGCTTACAATGACATCCCCCTGGAAGACAAGTAACGAACCCACATGTTAGTTGACGTGCAAAAGTTTATCTGTTGCACTGTTGCTACTGGATAAATAATCGGCAGAACAAAGAATTGATACAAAAACCAGAATTACTGAGATAATAGACCACAATTATACAGTTACTCTGTTTCTCAGAGAAACCAATTTTACCACTTCAACTATTCTTGTAATTCCAATACCAAGATTACCCAATCATCAAGCTTTTCCATATAAAGAATTTCCCAATTACTCCCTCCGGTTCACAATATTTGTTGTTTTAGGATTGTGCACAAGAATTAAGGAATTAAGGTGAATGACTATACTGGTCTTATTAAATTATTCTCCTCTTTTCTAATTTTTTTTGTTCCCAAATACATTGGGGGATGAGCAAGTACTACATGAGTAAGGGTAGAATTGGAAAATATGTACAAAATTACTTTAAAATGTTGAACAATTATTTTGAACCTTTTTTTTAGCTGAAATAACAAAGATTGGGGACCGGAGGGGTTTGTTTTTTGTCTCTTCCATTGTAAAACCTGAGTGTTTCGGCATTTGAACCTCTTTTTTTTTTTTTTTAGCTGAAACAACAAATATTGGGGACCGGAGGGATTTGTTTTTTGTCTCTTCCACTGTAAAACCTGAGTGTTTCGGCAACAGGCCAATTTTATCTAGTTAAATATTTATATAAATTGTGTGGTAAGAGAGGGTACATAATCCATGATTCAAATCAAAAATCACGAATTTGCCGTCGCAAGAATTCGAGAAAATCATGAAAACGATCATCGAATGAAACAAAAAGGCTGAGGTTACAAAAAAGCCAAGGTAAGCAATAATTATTCGAAGGTGCAGAACATCAGAGGAACAGAAAGCTCAAGCTTAAAAGTTTGATATACCTCCTTCAACACATTACTGGCGTCAGAAGTTGGTTCAACCTTTCGTACAAGTACACCCTGCAGAGATGAACAATTCAGACAATAAGGAAATAATATGAGAAAAAATGATAATGATAATTTGTTCAAGCAGACTTAGAAAGGGAAAAAAGAGGGAAAGAGAAATGTTTACCAACATAAGATTCTAATTTAAGTTTAATTTTCTTCTCCCCACATTTTAATCAGAAAACGAAAAAGAAAAAGAGAAAAGAGATCCCAAAAAAGAACCAAATTCTAAGAAAAGAGAGACCTCATTGGTCGGCACGTTTAAGCATGCCCGCAATGCTGGATTCTCCAATTTTTGCAACAACACTCCAAGAGAAGGAAAACCTAGGAATTTTAGAAAAATATTACCTTCAAGAGTTACCAAATGATAACCAAAGCGGAGACAAAACAAAAGGTAGAAGATGATAACATTCAAAATATACAAAGATAACTAAAAAAAAGTTCAAACGACAAAATGCAATCTCTCTTAGTTGCACACTTTAGCATTACTTTGCTAGACAGATCCTTGAGGTAGAAAATTACATCAGTAAACAATGCAAGACCAATAGAATTATGGCCATGACATATTTCTTCAAGTTTTCCCTAGTAGAAATAAAAACTGGTGCAAACCCCAACCAGTACGCACGGGTGCATTACTGAGTTAGTTAACTGAACTGTTGTCTACACCAGAAATAGGAAAAATTAAAAAAAATAAAAAAATTGACAAATTAACTGCACCAAACACATGATTTAAGTTCTCATAAATCAGTCGTGAGAATGTCACATCAACGAAGTCCTTAGCTCTCACTGTCATGCTAAGCATGACATATTAGTCATCTACACAATGTTTATGAACTTTAAAATCCACATAATCCTAAAATGAACAGTGGTATAAGATGATGTGTATTTATTATGCCAATTACCACAAGTAATTTGGAACTTGAATGCCAACAAAAAAAAACTCTTATTTCACACGAGAAAGCACGTACCAGTGTATTTCCCATGCCTCTCATAGTCTTCAAGAAAATGGGAGACAACTGTTGTTGGAATCACATAGCCAATATTTTCAACATCATCAGATCTGTAAACCTAAAAGGAAAGGTCCTCTGAGAATATGATAATGACAAAAATTGCTGACGATGGTCTGGAGGCCAATTGATCCCTAAAACTAGGACCATGGACAAAAGGATGAAAGAGGTCCTTCCGATACAGGCACAGTGAGTGAGTAGCAAAATATCAGGTTTGTACCAATGCAACGAAGATAAATAAAAAGGGAACTGCAGGTTAAAAATATATTCAAAAATCAAATTTTATGAAAAGGGCTACCTGAAATGCCACTCCAATGCACTCTCCTTGGTCATTGAATGCAGGTCCACCACTATTACCTGAAAATTTGATTAGCACAAGTAATGGCATAAAATAGTTTTAGGAACATACACGAATTAAAGAAAGAAAGAAAAGGGGGAAAAAGTTGAGAATTTAGTGAGTTTTTTAGGAGCAAATTGAAAGATGAACAGGAAGTTAGACCTAGAGAGGACAACATCCTAGTTATAGAACATATATTTACCAGGATTTATTGCAGCATCAATTTGAATACCAAGTAACTCCGAAGATCCATGAGCATACGATGTTACCTGAAAGGACATGACAAGAGTTGACCTTAGTTTCATGTCAAGTAAATATAGACAAGTGTCACGACGAATGGATTGGTATAACTCCTGGTCCTCTATTTCCTTTCCGTGTAAATCAATTCATAGAGACATGGTTTTTGTGATCTAAAAATACAAGCTCTTTATTAAAAAATGAAGCAATAGTTGCTTTAAGCTGGTAATTGTCAGGAGTAATTCAAAAGGGAGCGGAGACATAGGTTAATCCCATAAACTGGCCACGAATAAGACCATAAGAGCTCCAGGTAACATGCACTAGAGAAAGAGGACCTTAGAGCACAACATAAAAGATAATGAATGTTGTTATTTGAAGATAATAAATTTTGTTACTCAAACATAAGTTGTTTCTGAAAACCCCAGACTAACATATGATGCGGAAGTCTTCCCTAAAGAACATAGATAAATTACAACTAATATCTTACAGGTGAACTGTTATAAATACAAAATGAATGAGCATTACAGAAACAACAATTTGCAGTTACCATCAGGATGTAGGCCAAAGCCTCGAATCTTTAATCAATGACATGTCAACTTATGGCTAACATCCAATCAGAGTTTCTTAGAGAGAACAAACCTCAATTCTTGATACCACCCCCTTGGACACTGATATGGTTTCTCCTCCAAGTGGATAACCAACAACAGTCACCGAATCCTGCAAATTTGAAGTGGGGAAAGGGAAACATGTGTAAGGAACTTTGGCTTTTTTGTCACATCAAATTAGACAGACGTGATGCCACTAGCATAAAAACATGTGTCTTCTGCAAGTCTCAGTTTTAATAAAATGTTTGTGCAATAGACTAGGTAGTAAGCTAGGTACAGGAGGTAAGCATTCCCACACACAAAAGCCAACAACCAGCAAAAATGAAAATGAAAACACACGAAAAGTTGATAAATAATGTGAGCTTAATATCTAAAGAGAAAGGGGGCAAGTCAAAGGATCTTAGTTCGAATGTAGAGAAATGAAACAAGTGAACCTGCAAATTAGGCAAGTGTCCAAAATGAAGAGGCTCAGTTCCTTGCCAGAATTCCTTGCTTTCAACTGAGAGCAGAGCTATATCACATTCTACACCTCTGGCTAAAACCTGCAATTATCACTGAGTGCAAAATAAGCTCATCTCATGTAGGGGGAAAAAAAGCTAAAAAATATAAGATTTAGCACATATGAAAACCAATTAGTAGCAACAAGTTCTCAAGTTATGATCATATAAACTCAAGTGAGGCATTCTAATTTGCTAAAAAAGATCAAATAATCCAGAAAGAACACGTATGAAACCATATTACGTGAATTATCAGCTTACAGCACAAAAGAAGCCCCCGGATGCCAAAGTTTGAAAAGAAAGGAAAGAACCAAAATGATATCACTTGGTAAAAAACATAGTTGTTAATGGTGAAAGGCAAGCCGAGGCGATTTGCTTACAAACTTGTCTCAAGGCGAGAGGCACCGCCTCGTGAACATGAGGCGACAAAAATTAAATAATAAATAATCAGGTATATATTTAAGTTCAAAATGCAAACTCAATTCTAAATATCACTTAGCGGCGGCAAGGCGTTTTTCCAGCCGACTCTCGCAATGGCGTTGCCATTGATAACTATGGAGTTTTTGATGTAGGATCTCCATGATATACGCTGGATCATTTTTTATTGCTTATAAACCACATGCTATAGTGCCTCGAAGTCCATCATTTTCCTATTTACAGTTTTGTCACTTTTATTTCTCCTTTGGTCACATTGATCATGTGCAGTTAAATTAACTTCATTATTATATATCTGAGGTCTTGTACCCTGTCGTCTTATTGAGCCAAAAGATTTATTTAGCAAACAAACTTTCATTTTTATTTTACTGTTGAATGAGGATATGTATTAGATTACCATCAACAGGTCAGATAGCATGACAAATCAGATCAGTTCATTGCTTAGGTAGTTGCCTAAGAGAGTGTAGAATGTTTACCCTCTCTTAATATTTGTCAAGGTGATATTCAGAGGCATACAGTAAAATCAATGGAGTAAAAAAAGAGGAATGAACAACATATGTAAGTCAAATAAAAGAAGGCTACCTTTGCAACATATTTTGTATCATCCCCTCTTCTTTTTACTTTGACCTGCATTGAAATAATAACTAATCACAAATATGATGCATAAGAGGAAATGGAACTCAGTGAAGAAGTGGCCAATTATATGATTACATAGCCATAGTTTCAGTAGTATGCATTTGTACTCTGCCTAATTTTACTCATTTCCTGCTATGCCTATAGTAACTTTCGGGCCACATTGTCCATCTTTTATTTCCTTTTCAAGACTTTCTGACAACGAACAAGAAGGAAAAGTCAATTGTACCAACATTCACATATGCCTGTGAATGAACTTTTGCTTTCAACTTCACCCACTACAACGACATGCAAAATGCATACAAAATTTGCTACATCTGGTATTCTTTCTCTTCTCCCTTTTTTTTTTTATTTAATGCAAACCAGAGGAATAATAACAGACTTTGAACTAAAAAGACGGAGATAGGTTAAGGGTTGTTAAACACACGGCACAGACACCATGATTAGAGAGTTCAATTAGCATAAACCTAAAACACTTCGTCCAATTCTTTCATTGTTCTTATATATAACTGAAAATGGATGGTTTCATAATGGTCAAAATCCCATATCAAGTTCATTTTACATAACAACCGCTACTTCACACAATAAATATCATCACATGTTTCTTTAGTTTGATTATTATATACGGTCCATTTGTTGCTTCATGTTCAGTGTATCAGGCAATAAGTGTTCATTAAGGACACTTAAAGAATGCTAAATCTATTATAGAATAATATGTATCTTTTAACAGAATGCTAAATCAACATGCATGTGAAGTTTTTCCTTGCCTCGGCTTGTCATTGTTTACAATAAAAATTCCACCAAACAGTAGCATCCTCAATGTAACTATGTGTTTATTAGAATAAACAAATAATGCAGAACAGAGCAAAATCCAATTCAAGATTCACCATCAGATATTGCATCACAGTACAGAATCTTTTAATAGAAGTGTGATGCAATGTTGGGCCACTTTTCTCCACTTAAAACACCAAGCATATTGTGTTCTTATATTATGATACGAGATGTACACAAGTAAGATTTGCAATCTAACCTGCGTATTATGTTCAACACAATGCGCATTTGTTAATAGCTTCCCATCACCGATCATGAAAGCACTGCATAGTAAATCAAAAGTTTTGTCAGGCTGAATATGAAAGGTGATCACAATTAAGAACACGCTTCTGAAAATGCTTTTCAACTAAGTTCCAAGAAAATATGGAAATCTTGAGAAAATGACATGCAGAAAAAGATGGATCTGACATGCCTTCCGGTACTTGTATACTGCCTTTGTTTCTGCCAAGGAAGAGAATAGTCTGGGGCAGTGTGAGTACAGTAAACCTAAATGAGGAGACCAAAAAAAAAAGGAGAAGAATTAGCAAGAGACACAACCTGTAATGAAACAAGGATTCATAGAAGTTCAGCACAAAGTTCGATCATGAGGTCCTTTAAGACTTGATAAATATTGTTGGGGGGAGATAATAAAAAATAAAAATGTGACAAAAAAATGACCATTGGTAATCTTTACATGTGAATTAAAAATTAAAAAAAAAAGTTTCAGAAACAAAAATATTGCTTCTATTTAAAAAGCTAATTTCAGAAAAGTTCATGTCATCTTTCCCAAATGTAAAAGCAATCAGAGAAAAAAAGTAAACTGCAGAACAAAAAAGAATACAACTAGAATATTCACAAATATTAGATATTCACCTTCACAACAGCATTAAGAAGAGAAGCATTGTGAAGATTACTCGCCTCTACCTGATAAAGATAACAGATTAGGCTTAATGAACTGAGTCAGTGGAGCTGACTAACATATTTCTACTAACAGCTATCAAAGAATAATAACCATCTCTCATGAGAAAATACTTGGAACAAGATCATAAGCATGTTTTTTTTCAATCCATTGCATTCTTTTGTCTATTTAACAGAAACAACCTTTCTAATATATTGATAGCATCAGTAATCTTCTCAGAATATTGCAGACAAGGTTAAATTATCTACCTGTTGTTCCTTCAAGTTAACCACAATTCCCTGGTTCCCTTTATTTTTGGACACTGCCGAGTAAGATTGTCCAGTTTTACTCCTACCCCTTCTACCGTCAACATTTGAAAAGCGATTTTCATCTCTCGAATTCGGTGGAAACTTCTGTATGATAACTTCATCCTGTATTGAATAATTTGAAATTAAATTTCATAATAAACATAACTAATTATGACGCACAGGAATCAGCCCTTCTCACAAAAATTGGTCAAAAACAACATAAAAAGGCCTTCAACTGTTACATGAAAGTAAATACGCACTAATTCCCCTTTTTCCTCCACCAACACACTCCGTGATTTTGCAAATTATACACGTTTAGCACTGTTCAGTAATCAGCACTAATCATTCAAGAAATGTATTGAGTCAAATAAACTGTAATCCGAGATAAATTAGGGCGTCGATATACCTCATTGGAGGATTTACACAGAAATTTCTTCGGTTTTCCGGTAACCGGAACTTGATTTCGGTCGTCGGAGGGTTTACGAGCACTAGATAAATAAGCGAGTCTATGCGAGGTGGAGAAGAGGCGGTGGGTGGTAGCGCAGCCAGTGGAGGCGACGGCGGAGAACCAGTAGTTTGCGGCTGCGATTGCCATTAGAAATCCACAGCAATGCCGAGAGAGAGAGAGCAGGTCTGTAGTTTCCTTATCCGTTTGTAACAGATACAAATATCTAATTTTTTGATTTAGGCCGCCAAGTTCAACCAGTAATGTTAGAGTTGTATCTAGTTACCCTTTTTAGTTTAGTAAAATTAAATAAATAATATATATTTAATATAAATTGAATAAATAATATATATGGGTAAGAAATTTAAAAGATATTAGAAAAAAAAAAAAGTTTTCCGAAACTTTAATGGTAATAGCGTCCCGGGATCATTTTATAAAAATCAAAATATTCAAAATGCGAGACTATATGTAATTTTTATCGGAGGTATAACACTATACACAAAGTTCAAAATGGCATGAGGCGTGGCAAGGCGGCAATGTCAAATCTCAAACCTTGAAAGGTTAGGCGTGAAAAGGCGTTTTCAAATATTTTTATTATTTTATTTATTATATTGTTATAATTAGTAAAAAATATATATATGTTTTAAAAAATTGTCTACATAATTTTCGATATAAATAGCAAAATAGTAATCATATATACAAAATCCATGTACTATTCACGATCTCGTATAAGATGATCATACTTTACAAATCACAAGTTATACTTTTAATATATAAAATTATATTTTTCAAAACAACTATCCACTTTTTTTTTTTTTTCATTTTTTTGAAAAGTATGAATTTCACAGTTAAAACATGATATTTTACAGTAAAAGTATGACCGTCTACATAAGACGCTCTTACAATAGTTTTTGGAAAATATTAATTATTTGATCATTTTTTGATGTCATTATAAATTTTGTAATATTTGGCTAAATTAAAAAAAATAATTTTAAGGTTACTCATCTAAAAGCCATGCGGCTAGGTGGTCAACAAAACAAGTTGACGGTCTTTTCACACGCCTAGGCATTAGCCGAAATATTTTTCCACGCCTCACGACTAGGCGCGTGTAGGCGCCGCCTTTTAAAACACTGTCTATACAACCAAAATAACATATTTTGTGCATTTTCATTTTGTAAAATGACCTCGGACGCTATTGCCTCCACCATGCAGAATTGAATTTTTTTTTTTTTTTTTTTTTTTTAAACAAGTGAGAAATAGGCTATTTATTGTCGCATGATTACTTAAATTAAAAGTCTAAAAAGGTTGATTATATTTTTACTTTTTTGAGTGGAAAGTCTAAAAGGTTGATTCGGTTTAGATTGTC
>BMAC01000741.1:134199-157189 GCA_014905375.1 Phtheirospermum japonicum
ACGCTTGCAAGAAGAGCTTTGCTTACGGGATGCTTGCAAAATAGAGAGATGGGTTCACAATAAAAAAATAAAAAATAGAGAGATGGGTTCTTACGGGATGCTTGCAAGAAGAGATTTGCTTACTAATACCCCTATTATGGTTGAGGTATTTAGAATTCTTGCTCTCGAAAATAAGATCCCCCTTTTCATTTATTTGTTTATATGCTACTGTATAAGTTTCTTTTATTTTCTTGAATATTAGATAATGAATGTTGCGAAAATTAAGGTTACTTTTAAGTGAGTTGCGTCAAATTTTTATTGTTTTGATTAAATCTTCAGATACAAGAGCTGGTCCGAGGTCTGAAAGATTGTGTTTCTTTGGCTCATGTTTGTTTACTTTTCCCAATGTTTTAATTTTCTCAACTTTTTGTTAAAAAAAAAAATAGAAACTTATGAGTTATTGCATATAAATGTCTGAGTATCGAGGTCGAGAAATTGATTAGTGTGATATTTTATTCTTCTATGCTCTTTTTGAATTAACTATGAAGTTTGTGCTGTCTAGATTCTTGAGAATGTATAATTTTTTCGAAGGTGAAAATGGTTAAACTGCCAGAGCAAGTTTATTGCAGAAATAAAAGTTCTTTTTTTTTTTTAAAGTTGAATTAAAAAAAAAAAGAAGAAGAAGAAGAAGTTAATCAGTATTTGCATAGTTTCATTCTGGTGAAATCTGCTTAAGGTCTGGAATCTCAATTTGAATGGAGTCTTTTGATTCATCACCAAATTATACGAGGGCCACAAGCAGCCTTGATGCAGGAAAAGAATATTCTTCGGTATGTATGTAGTGCTTTTTTATTCTTCTTGAATATTTGTAATGAGATATATTTGAAATAACACTTGTATTTTCTATTTGTTTACTTGCTTAGTATATTGGGGTTTGGGGGATTTTAGTGTATTGAGAAAATTATTAATCTCGGGAACTAGAAAGAGGTGGATTAAATGAAAACTGTAATCTTGGATATGATTGCTTGAGATTTTACCAATCATCATTTACTAATTTTCTTTCTATTTTCGGTAGAAGAATGAGTTTTGAGACTGATATTGAATCAATGATTGAAAAAATGAGTGAGTGAACATTTTATTTTTTGTTTATTAATTTTTTTTTTCGAACAAAAACTTCTTTTAGTCTAAAAACTTAACAATTTGTGATTTAAACCCATGTTGTTTTCATCATCAGGGAGGAAGTGAATGTGATGACATGATTTTTGCAACTTATTCAACCTGTGGATCATCAGTTAATGGGCTCTACACTCCAAAACTCAACAACAGTGGAACCAAACACAACCACCAAAAACAAGCCAATAAAAAACTTCAGGAGCGTCAAATCATTCCGAAGACGAGCGAAATCAAGAATCGTTCGTCACTCTCTCATCACAATATCCGATGAGGACTCTCTAGTCGATTCATCCGAATCATCTCCAAACTACTTAAAGGCAACAAGTTGTTCCCAAGGCAAGAAGACGCCATTTTCCGAATCTCCTCCTTAAGACATGTTATACCTCAAAATATTGATTACAGTTTAACCATTTCCACCTTCAATAAAATAATATTTTGCCCCTCTTTTTAATATACTTGCAATATTAATGTTTTGGAATTGAATTCTTATTTGATACTATCAAAAATAAACCAAACCTACTATAAATGAAGAGACATATTCGAATTTCTTTATTCATGTACTATAAATAATATCTTTTATTTAATGATGTAATATATTTATACGATTAGTATGTGTTAAGTACTAATGATTTTATTTTTTATTACTAAATACTTCACATTAGTTCCGTAAATAAAATAATGAATTCAAGGGGCACGTTGATTGTTGATTAAAATACGGAAAAAATGACAGAGTGGCGTGTATCTTATCTTTTCTTTCGACCTTTTTTACTTTTTCATGTTTAATTTCTCGAATAAGAATATATTACTTAAAATAGGAAAATTAGACTTTGTTATAAATATTCACTACCAATATTCATTAAAAAGGTAATTGACTAATCTACTCCATAAATTGGTATTTAAAAAGGAAATTAGTAAATCTCCATTAATATGTAATTACTTAAATGAATAGTTTTGGAATTTGGTATTTAAAAAGTTAATTGACTAATATACTCCATAAATTAAGATAACAACAATAAACATTCCAATAATATTAACTAAAAAAAATCATAACAAGCATACAAATATTTTGGATTGATGCTTGATTGATTAATTGAATGAGATTATTTTGATATATGAAATTATTTACAACCATATCAATCTGACTAATTCTATGTATTTCAATTATGATTATTAATTTATGAATTTTTTTGATGACATGTAATCTCCTAAATACTAGGCTAATTAATACTTTATGTGTATTTCAATTATGTTTATTAATTTATAATTATCTTTTTATGACATGTAATCTCCCAAGTATTATGTTAATTAACAGATTATTTTGCGTTTAAAACAAACATTGATGCTATGGAAAGTGTACATTTATTTATACTAACATCGATCAATACCGCTTGCATTAGGGCATTTATCTTTTTTAGATAGAAATAAAAGAGCGTGGACATGAGGAAGGCCTCGCTTTTGTAACTCCACATTATAATAAGTACATAAGATGAGAAGTTAAAAAGGAAACAACACATCAATAAATAATAAATTGATAGTGTATATAAGTTTTAAATAAATAATTTTATTAAATGAATGTTTTATGCTCACCGGAAACTATTTTTTCAAATATTTGGTAATCACGTAAGTTTCTAACTAAGTCGTCCAACTTCATTTTGAACATTGTTGAAACTATATCAGGACAATCTTTTGACTTTAGATTACTGCTTTGGACAAATCGTATAATCTTTATCATTTTGGATTGCACCTGAATGTTATGAATAAATCTAGATATACAGCCCATCGAAAAATCACCATAGCATTTTGATAATTATGAATCATATATCGTGCACCACCGGTAAATGTCGATGGCAAGACAACTCTACTACCTATGCTGCAACCATTTGGTTCACCGTGTACTACTGTACCAACAATTCCATTACACATCTCACTCTACAACTTTTTTTGATTTTTTTGATATACCATAATCTAGCAGATTTAATCATTGTATATTCATCAATTATAAACTACTGTGTAAGCCTTTTGCAAGAGAATATAGTAGGTGACTCAGTTACCCTTTCATGTAATCCGTTGCGAGAAGAACTCCCTCTAGCTCACATAATTCCTTTCATTTCCTATCGGTTTTTGATGGTCAACAATAGGTATATCTTGCCTATAACTATATCCGCCGTGAGGAGATAATAGTGGATATTGTAAAGCAAAGTAAGACGGATGCAACTCATTGATACGTTTCAATTTGTCAGATTTTATTTCTAATATAATATCCCTATCACCCATATAATTTGTGCCTATTCTACAAATAAGATGTAATTTTATTTCGACAATACCATTTTCGGGAAACTTGTATTTGAAATTTCTAAATATCTTAATCAAATTATTTTTCGTATCTAACATGGATTTGAGTTCAACTATAATTTCGGTACGTAGATAGTTATTTTTATTGCCTTTTTTTGCAAAAATGTAAATAATAAAATACGAATACTGTAAAGTATAATAAATTAATTCGAATAACCAATGATATTCATGAAGTTAAAACTCATACATAACCGAATTACCTAGGTTTTGAAATTTGTTTGCAATGTCATATATATAAAGTTGTGCAAACTTCGGTGTGGAACCTTCTTCTAGAATCAAACTTCCTATTAAATAATAGTTCTGATCGTGCATACGTAATATCGGTGGTGAATTTTTAGTGTGTATACTGGAATCAAACTTTCCACCCATGGAGGTAAAATAAAAAAAGTATATTTTTATCACTGTAACCGGATATTAGATCATATAAAATTTGTGGTGGCTTCTTCAAATAAGGCAACACGATCTTTTCTTTATCACAATATCTAGAGTACACCGGTATTGTAGTTTCAACACTTGGCTTCAATATCTAGCCATACCAAATATATATTGAATAATGGCCACATATGAAAGTAGGGTCACCAATATCCCCATAAGTTGTTCGATAATAAATTTAGACAAATAAAGGTATCACTGAAATCAATAAAAATTATAAATAATATATATATATATATATATATATATATATATATATATATATATATTAACATTTATATTTGAATTAAACAAACTATTTTAGTGTATTTTTTAAAAAGATTGGAATGAATTGCCATCATAAAGGATTTTATGTTTCTTGGAGTACCATTTACGTGAATGCTTACAAAGTGTTGTAGTCACCTTCTTCTCAACTACCTCAGTTATTGTTGCACTACTAATTCTAGTGGATGATGTTTGAATATCACAAAGGTGTGTATATATATATATATAAACAATTAATCATCAATTGAAAATATAATAGCGAATAAAATATGAATGTTTTGAAGTTTACCCTTTCAAAAGTAGACTTCAAAAATGGCCTTCCCACTTTTGCATGGGAGTATTTTCTGTTACAATGTTAAAAATATTGGTTAGTAGAAAAATTTATTATCTATTATTATATAAGTAATATTACATACTCAAATTACTAACTACATAGCAATATTTAATTATATTGTGTTGATAATATTATTTCAAAAGTTAAGGTTTACCTTAGAATTAAGTTAATTTTTTTTTCATGCATGGTGATATTAAATAAAATAAAATGAAACTATATTGAGAGTTCCAAATTTGTGTAATATATCACAACCAATGGATAATAATTTTATTTACTGAATTTATCCACTATTAATTGTAACGTTAATGTGTAAAGGAATAAATAATTTAAACTGCTATAGTCGTTATAAACATTCAACTTTTTAATGAAATATAAAATTAATATGAAAATTAATAAGTAATTTAAACTATCATCGTTATTGAGATGTTCAATTTTTTTGGTCTTCTTGGTTTAGGCGTAAGCTGATTATGTGTCAAATCAACTACAACGGATGCACTATTATCCATTTATGTCGATAGGGCTGGAAATTTATCTACATTCACGGCGAAATTTATAATCCACACCTGTATTACTTTTGTAAAATATTTTTACTACTAATTATATTTCAATAAAAATAAACATGTTGAGTCATATTGATTTAAGATGTTTCTGAAATTTATGAGTTTAGTTGATATGATTAAATCAATTATAATATTATGTTATATGAATATATCTCGTACAGTAACTATTGGGTTATATATACGAAAATGAATAAACAAATATCTTTAAGGTTGGATATAATAAAAGACTAGTCTTTATATTGGATATTATTATATCAAAGTTATAATAACCATCTATCTAAATCAAATATATCTTGATTGATCAAAATATATCAAAATAATAGTTAGAGTAACCCAACTAACTCTCAAAATAACATTACTGAAAATAAATCTGAACAAATATTATATAACAGAATTTGCTAAAATACATAGATGATTATTTCAGTTTTTTTAATGTTAATTGTTAGAGTAAGTAGAGACTTTCAAACCAAAAGAAAAAAGAAATTTACATTCAAAAAGTTGGATTGTTCTTCGAGATTGTTAGAGCTCATAGAAACTTGCATTCAAAACTTTAATTTTATAGAATGACGCGAAATACTACAATAATAGTTTGCACTAAAAACTGGAAATAAGAACAGAATTATAATTTAAAACATACAAGATCATAAAAAGAATGACATAATGAAAGCATAAAGCAACATAGTTGCAAGAGTCTAACTAAACGATTTAAGATTTTGTCATATAAACGTGTGGATCTTACCTTTTTCATATATCACGGTGATTAAACTAATTATTATATATTGTTATATATAATTGATCATTCATATCATGATATATGAAAATATGAGACATATTGTACGTATAGTGAAATATATTATGATAATCCATACATTAATAGATATACTGTGTTGATTAATATATCGTCTATTTTACCAAATTAAACCGCATCAATTAAGTTGATTAGTATAACCTGACATATAAAAGAATATAATTGTATGTTCAACTAGTGTAATAATAGGTGCTTCATATTTATTCTAAAAGTAAATTAATGATTGTTGGATATGAGACCCTTTTATAATTTACAAAGTTGAAACCAAACGGGAAGTTCAATTACCTTAACGAAAAAAAACCAACGGTTTATTTATATTTTCCTTACCATATTATTGTTCCAATAATTTGACAAAAATATATAATTTCTTGAAGATACTGAGAGAGAGACCTATAAGGATTTTCTCATCTGAAGTTGACATCTCAAAAACCTTATGAAATGGTTCGAGAAGATACAAATCTGAAGGAATGCATCGTCGGAGCAAGTGTTGATTGTAGTACGATTAGAGAAGTTGAAAGCATATTTTCATGCGCCGACCTTGAATATTGTTTTATTTCCACAAAACATGATATTTAACAAAATATAAAGACCACCTGCAACAAACATGGGCTTAAATTTCGCAATATAATTCTTGGGGACTATTGAATATAGCACCACCTTAAAATTGCAAATGAGTTAAAAAAGTAATTTAAATAGACATATATGAAGAAACATAAACATAAATGGGTACAATTGTCATACAGACGCAGTTGCAACTAAAAGGTCCAATAATCTTGCCATATGCATTAACGTCATAAGCGCTCACAAGACGTAGTTTTAGCTCCCACTGCATTTTGGTGGAATTTAGATCTTTCACCAGTGGAAAAGGTCGGTGCCATTGGAGAAGAAATATAATGAGTTGAGTAATTTACTTGTCAATTTGATTGTATGAACTCTTTATTTGTTTTTTTCTCAACTATGTAAAAACCAATATATAGAGAGAGTAATCCATAAATAAGATTTATAATAATGAATAAATAATGTGGAATGTGTTAATTAGTGGTACACAGCGTTGACTTTCCTTGTGAACTTCTTATCTTCATTCAATATCACGTAAACCGTTGATTGTAATTAAATTGTTCCATTACATGTGTGTCTCAGGTTTAATTAAAGTAAATTATTGATTGCAACTTAAATTATGACAACTGATTTATTTAATTATGAAATGTATCTATCTGACAACATGGTAATATTTGTTAGTGGTAAAAAATACTAGGTTGAGTTTTCATAAGAGCCCACTCATGTTATAAAAGTAAAGTAAGTCATTAATTATAATTCAAATTATGGTGAGACTAATTAGTTCTTTCTAAAAATCTATTTAATTATGATGAGGTTACTGATTTTAACCTAAAATTTTTGTTGAAAATATATCGATGAGTGATTTAATTGTGAAACTTTCTAAATCATTACTGGAAAGAACAATATTTTGTTGTCATTAGAAAAACAAAATAATATTTTCCAACCAATATAATTATTTGTCAACATATAATAAAATTATAGTCATATAATCATAGTAGGACATTTTCTCATATTTTTCAACCAATAATACTTTCATATTTGGTATAGTTACAATAAGACTTTTTCTCAATACCATACTTGGTGAAAATGTATTACCACGGTACTTTAACACTAAAATGATCATCAGCAACAATATTATTCGAGTAGATAAATTTATCGAAACCATCAGTAGATACACCTTTTGATCAATCGTTGTCATCTTTATAGACCATGTGTACCCATGACGGTTACGTAGTTGGACAAAAATAGGCAGATTGCCTTAAAAGTATGATGAGTAGTAATTTGGAATATCCTGCAAAAAAATGTATAAATTGTATGATTATTAGGGGATCATTTTGAATTGTAAGAAATTCATGATGTTGATATTTTTTAAAAACCTAACCAATATTTTATTAGAGGAAATCTTTTCCCAAAATTTCTGAATCGTCATCACATAAAACTTTTGGAAAAATAAATAAAACCCAATTAATAATTCTTATATAATAATATACTACCAAGAATAATAGATATATGTATAAAAAAAAGGATTAAAAAAAAAAACCATTATCATGTCAAAAAATAGATATGGATATGTTTACATAACAAAAACTCGAAAAAAATTCTCAAGAAAAAAAAGTTGGAACCACAAATATCATAAAATGATAAACTGTACACCAATCATTATCAACTTTTTAGTTGTTCCTATTATTAACGATCCTAAATTAAAAAATGCATGTTTGGTGTCCATTTTAATCATAATGGTATGATGCGAAATAGCACAATGCTAATCATGCGAAACTTTATAAGATTTTGATAAATAAAAATCAAATAAACGCAACACATAATAACCAATTTTGTTTCTTGATATCTCAAAAGTGTGTGCTTTGGGACATCAACTTGTGTCTGCACATTCGACTCCATTAGACAAATTAATATGAGCATTGCATAAAAATGATACACAATAAGATTATTATTTGTTGTAGTAGTTAGTATAACGTAAGAAGAAAAAAGATTAAAACATCTAACTCAATTTGTATAAAAACACGAATACAAACAAATAAACATGAATATAATTCATATGTCATACTTTTGATAATGGAGGATCTATGATGTAAAGTTTGTTTTCTCATATTTCAAAATTTATACTAGAAGCAGATATTATTCTATCTAATGGAGTATATTATTATGTCGAAATTCAAGGAGTTGATTTGCATTGAATTTTGACTACCAAATCAAGACTATTATTAAAAAAGTCAAATCTCATTGCATTCATTACATCAAAACACGTATTAATTATTGGAGTATAGATGTACAATATGAATTAATAATAATAATAATAATAATAATAATAATAATAATAATAATAACTTTTTGTATTATTATGATTACCAACTTTTTTTTTTGTAAAGTAAGTTTTTATCATGGGTTAGATATGATAATAATTGGTCAAATTTGATTTTTATTTCATATATTAATTGTTGTAGATATTAAATCTTTTATTTATATAATATATATCAAATTGAATTTTGACTATTGTTACCAAATATCAATATATGAAATATATACCAAATTGAAAATGAAAAAATTGGTTTGTATTGAATTTTGTCTACCAAATTAATAATATTATTAAAAAAAAAATGCAATATTTTATCATGGACAATGTTACCAAACATATACATTCACAATTGAAGCAATAAGTTAATAACAAAGATATAAGTTACCAAATATATAGCCACAGTAATAAATTAATTAAAAGATGGAGACAAAATAATTAAAACCGAAGCGTAAAAGGGAAAAAAAATTTGTAAAAAAGGTAACTATTTATATGCGGGAAATCTAAAATCTTTAACAACATTATTCATATTTTTTTCTATTTTTTTAGTTCTCCCGCTAAATCCATCCCGCATACATATATATATATATATAGAGAGAGAGAGAGAGAGAGAGAGAGATATTTGACTTTCGAACAACTAAGTTAATATTTGGTAAGCAGACAATGAGCTAGTCTATAGCTATTTGAAGAGTTTATAAATTATTAGTAAGCGAAGCGAATAACTTATAGAATTTTTCTAAGTTATAATTGATTGGATGGATTTTTTTTAATAAATAATTTATTTATAATGTTTATTTATAAATACACTTTCAAACACCAATGTTTTCAAAGGAATTTCGTTATGTATACGTATGTTTGAAATTGATTGTCAAACATATTGTAGATTTTATACATAGTTTTTTTTATAAAGAATTAATTAAAAAAAATTAATAAGCGCATATAATGGACGACGATTATAAAAAATTAATAATAAAAATTAATAAGCGTATATAATGGACAATGGTTACATGGTACGCTATTGATTGCATAGTTACATATTTCACTAATAAACTATATCACTTTTTAATTGAATGTTTATTATTATTCTTTTTGTTAGTATGTGAGCTTCCAATTTTCGAGATTCACAAACTGCTAAGCCGAATAATGCCCACTCCATGTTAAGTGTTAATTGGTGAAAAGTAGGCCCACAAATCTGCTTGCAGAAGTTGATTTCGCTGAAAAGATCTTATAGAAGTACACATGTAAATTAATTTATTTATTGTTTTCAACCAAAAGGGCATTTGGTCTAGTGGTATGATTCTCGCTTTGGGTGCGAGAGGTCCCGAGTTCGATTCTCGGAATGCCCCTCTAATTTTTCACCAAGTCGGGTCAAAATCCTCTTGTTTTATTTTTATTCTTGAATTTCAATCTCATATATTTTAAAACTAAGTGTTTACCCATGAATATTTATGTATGATAATTTTAGATTTAAATGATTGTATTATCAACGCAAATCTTCTAGTCTAATTTATTTATATATTATTTTTATTATCAAATAACTTAAATATGAAATTTATTAATACTTTTATATACATTTTTGGAATAAATTAATAGGTGTTCCATTCTCAACCCGTGTTGCATTGTAATTGTGTCCAGTCAATATTTATTGATTATAATTGTATAATTATATGTTTAGATTGAATTAATTACTAATACTTAGATTATTACAAATAACTCATAATTGACCTATATAAAATAGTGTCGGATTCCAAAAAATAAAATTATTTTAGTTTATATTATAAATACAACCTATTTAATTATCGTCATGATTTTTTTGTAATTAATTAAGATAACTGATTTATATTTTTTTACTAATTATTTACGACTTTATATTTTCATAGTAGGAGAGTAAAAAGAAAATATTAAATTAAGCAATATATAATAAAATAAAAATATTAAATTAGATAGATATTAGACTCGAATGACGCATAAGCAACCGCAACACCACAATTTTTTACTTGTCAAACAAAGCATACGAAACAGACACATTTATTAGGAAGATTTTGCATATATGGGTGATTTCGAATATATCCAACAGTTTTGAAATTCGCGTTAGTATATGATAAAAACATGGAAAACTTATATGGTGCCGTGAACGCACTATTTTTCACATAATTAAAATCATCAGATCAATTTTAAGTTATATCTATTAGAAGATCAACAAGTGTAAAAGCAGAGGGAGTAAAAGTTATGATGTCTTAACGATACCGTAGTCATTTCAAGAAATATGTTAAGAAATTAGCATGGGTATTGACATCATAAAAGTTTATAAGTTCACTCCATGTTATGTGTTCATGTTCGAACAAATATTTCGAACACATATTTATTGTTCGAACTTTTTATCGAACACGTGTAAGATACGGAATGAAGCAAGTTCGAATTGAAATTATGAAACAATGTTTGAAAATTTCTCCGAACACCCTAAATTTTAAATTAAGGAGTGAACTCGTAAAAAAATGGGGTATCAATATCCGTCCATTTCTCATACATATTTTTATCATATACTATCATACTCACAAGCACGAATTTCAATCTTCGTATATTCTTAAAATTTCAAAATATAGCAAACAATTTATTAAATATATTTTTATCATAGACTATCATACTCATACATTTTGAAAATATAACAAATAATTTATTAAATATATTTTTATCATAGACTATCATACTCATACGCGCACAGAGTCATCTGTTTTATCCATACATCTTAATAATAAAATGATATTACTATAATAATGATCTCCATATATTTTAAAATTTAAAATTTCAATATAGCCAACAGTTTCTTAAACATATATTTATCATATATTTTGACATTGTGCGGACGGTTCTTGGGAACGAGGTAGTTCAAATATCCTATTCACGTGCAACCATCTTTTTTATTGTACTATCATACATTTAATAATTTAATAATATTAATATAATAATATAATATCATTCACTCTGTAGACATTATTTGCCATTCACATACAATAAAATAATACAATAATTTTCATTTGTTAAAATAAGTTGACATCTAAAAAACCAAAATGATTTTGAACTCTACAAAAAGTACGGTTTCTTACTAATCATATTAGTGTGAATATCACAATTCATAATCACAACGGATCTTAATACAAACATGTCGTATGGGATTTTAATTCAGATTCGAATATGACTTATATGCGCTTTCTATGCACTTATAGGCCTCATTGTTTTGGGGAATGAGATTGAATAAATTAGTCAAGTGGGATAAGCTTTCACTTTTGACCCAAATGTTGGTGTTTGTTATCCACGATGAGCCCACTTAACGGCCAAAATTGTGGGATAAGTACCATCTAAGGAAGTGAACGAGGCCTTTGGGTTGAGACTATAACTTGCGTTTATGAAATATGACTTGCTGGGATGATAGTATTGAGTGATTGAATTATACCTCTCACACTCTCCATAACAGAGAGTGATTGTAATTTGTAAGGTACTAAATTTGCATAAGAAACATTTCAGCAAACAATACCTAACACGCAATACTACAAGGGTGCGTTTGTAAAGCCTGATCGGATAAGACAATTCTATCCCATTCCATGTGATTGTACTGTTCAACTATAATTATATTGGTGTTTGTACAAAAGGATAGTGTCTATCTTGAGCAAATGGGTTGTAAACAATCGAGCGTTTGTGTTGGTTGATATGTTTGGATAACATGTGAAAAGGCCAAAATACCCCGTCCTAAAGGATGTATACGTTCTAAGCACATAGTTTGGAGGACGAACCATTCAATCGGCATTTCCCCGTCGGAGAATTAATTCGAAATACTCTAAATTTGTGGTGAAAGAGGTGAAGCGGGTTCTTGAAAACCTCAATTCGTCCAGACGGACAGCATCCCATCCGGAGTCCGGAGCACCCAAGAGCTTCTTCATCATCGGCTTCAATCGGCTCGGAACAATTATACGCACACATTCAAAATCTCGATCTATATGTCATCACGAGTTTTGGACGAGGCACGGTGCACCATTCGGAATCCGTCGCACACGAAGTGGGACTCGATTTACAGGTATGTCGGTTTATGAGAACAAAACTAGATTTATCTAATTAGGGCTTCGACGTTTTGGGGGGTTGCCTTTACATTGCTTGATTTCACTATCAATTCATGTCCACACCAAACCGTATTGCAATTTTCAGCGGCTATCGCACTCCCATTAATTTTTTCCAATTGCCCAGTGTAGGTTGCTACTGTGGGGATCGTGTTGTTTGGTTCTCATTGCTGTTGGTTTGTATTGGGTGGGACATTGTCCGGGCAAATGAGCACCTCTTATGGTTCGTCGTCCCATTGTTTGCGGAATGTTACATTGAAGTGTTCGACTTGTCATAGGGATATCCCAACCGAATGCTATTGTGAACTCCCCATTCGAGTGTTGACCTCGCGGACGTCCAAGAATCCAGAACGGCGATTCCTGAGTTGCCCTGTCATAGGGGTACGTAATTATAAATATTCCCCCTTTTGTATTCTAAATTAGTATGCTGTCGAAGAGGTTATTGTGTTTTTTATTATGTGCATCAATGTTGATGTATTTGAATCCTTCTGTATTGCAGGAAAAGAAATGTAAAATTTTCATTTGGGTAGATCATTGCTCCGACGAGCAGCTGAGAATTATGATTGATCAGTTGCGCAATGAGATGAGTAGTGTCCGGGCGGAATCATCAATGTACAAGAAACAGGCATGTCAAAATAAACTTTCCAGGCGTTTTGCATGGGTTCTCTGTTTTATTTTGCTGTTGCTTTTGTTTACGCGGTGATTGGAAACTGCATGTTTGACGTTGGTGATGGCATAGGTTCCAACTTGTGTAATAAATTCTCGGTTACGTGGTGATACATTATATTGTTATTGTTATTAGGGTGTCACCATGGACATGGAGTTCTTTGCAGTTACGCATTAAGATGCTTAATTGAATTTTTAGATATTTCTTGTTTTACATTTGGAGAGCCACGTTCGATTGCGTACTTTGGCACGTACTTTGTCAAGTTTAGTGCATAAGTTACAAAATTTTGATTTATGTGGGGGCCAGTTGTTATCCAATTGACATCACTGTTCATGAATGACAATAAAGAATATATCCCTTCTTGGACATGGTTCTTCCAACTATTGTGCAGGATTTAATGAGTGAAAAAATCAGTAAGAAAACCCATCATGTTGAAAGGGACATATTCCCTGGTGCATAATGGTTGTTTCTTACTAGCAATGACTTCCCTTGAATTTAAGTGCATTATTGTTGTATCTCATCCTCATCCACTAACTTGTATAAGCTTATTTATATGGAAAATTTTGTTATTGAGCAATACGCACCCAACAAACACTCCTGCAACATGAACACACTTAAGCATTTGGAAAGTAAAAGCTCAAACCAACCAAACCCTTTCTCCACGAAATAAGAAGATTTTCTATACACGTCTCGCTGGACACCTACCGTCGACAAAACTTTTATCAATGGGCTTATTGAAGTAAGGGAGACTGGTATATTCAGGCCAGGCAAAAATTTCATAAATGCGATTCACTACGCAACCGAAAAACTCAACCAGGAGCTGGGCCAGTGCTTCACCTACGACGAATGTGACGACAAGCTTAACCTACTTCGTAATCGTTTTCGTGTGTTCCGTTGGGTCCTTCGAAAACATGGTGTTCGTCGAGATACATACTACAATATGATGAGTGCTCCTACACATGTATTGGTTGAGCTGTTTGAGGTAATGTACACCCTATGTATGTATTGATGCCTCGCTCTCTTTTAAGCCTTTGCTTATACGGTTCCATGCAATTCATATGACGTATTCAAAATTACTTTTTTCGGAAAATATGCAATGATACTCTTTAACAGAAAGAAGAACTCGCTCGAGCGTACGTATTGTACGGAGATCCGGATTGGGATAAACTCCAGGTTCTGTTTCGGGGGATGTATGATGTCCTCACAGCACCAACTACTGGACTGCGAGCATGCGGTGGCCGAACGGTTGAGGTGATTTTATTGGACGAATCTGGTAGCTCAAGTTCGTAGTCAAGTGAGTGCGTGTCTGAAAGTTCGGTGAACCAAGCGCTAACTGAATCGGAATGTAATACTAGCTCCCATATTTCTAGTACTCGTACACCAGCCAGGCTCAAACTCTTCCCCTGTGATGCGAGGTCGACATCATGCAGAGGATCGAATAATGCCTAATCTTTTTCTTTTTTTTTTATTGGTGATGGCACAATAGCATGTGCCAACTTGTTATTTTTAGTGGTCGAACTTTGCAGCGTTTTGTTAGTTGTTGTTATGGCCGCTAAGTCTAAAAATATTTGCAATAAGCGGTGAATGAGTACTACCTATGAATAACGTAATGAGTAAACCAACGGGCCAATACTAGTTTTCAGAAATATATTATACATCAAAATTACCGGAATCATTTTTTCTAACCAAGCATGACAATTGCAAGCAAAGCAAAAACCAGAAAAATAAAAAATAAAAAAACACAACATAAACTAAAGTTTCATGTCAACAAACCAAGCCGATAATCGGACCACGAGTACTAATAAAAGGATAAAACATAAGTTTGTCAAGATGTTCAACCACCAAACCAAGAAACAGAGAACTTCAACGGATGGACGTCGTAAACAAGTAGGTCGGAAAAAGCATTAGTCGGTTATGATGGAGCGATCATGGTAATCATCATCATCATCGTTCGATGAGTCGGAACCGTATGGCTGCCCCAGTCCACCCGCCAAATTCACATCCATCGAGAAAGAGTCAAGGATTTCACAGTCGCAGCCCTCACTCTCGGTGTCCCAATAGGGGTCACGCATGGATTCGTCCGACTCATCCACCGGTAAGGGGTTAAGTCGATCTCTGCTGTGCATTTCGTAATGAAAACCTAATTGCACTTGTGGTATAAAGGGGATTCGTCGATCCGAAAGCATCGGTCGATATCGCTCTCCTTCGGTTCACACCACGTAAAAAATAGTTTGTCAAAAAAGTTTTTCTTTAATTTCAAGACTTTTGAACTGAGTAATGAATCTTACTAGCCATACGACAATATGGACATCGGGAAAGGGATTACCTGCCCGTTGTGCGTGAAATAGGTATCTTTTGCGACCACATTACCTGAACTCAAGTCAAATCTCACACCTGTGCGCTGACTGAAACGTACAAATGCATTGAAATGAGTCTCGAGCAGGTGGATCTTCGAACGCACTTCCTCCTCCGTGTACTCCTTATCCATCTTCTCGGATAACTCCTCTGCAAGCAACGACCATATGCTATTGAAAACGTCGGGGTCATGAAGGCAACCAACCCGTGCGCAAATCTCAAAGAACAGGTCGTAGCAAGGCGATTCCTCGTCCTTGCGCCACAGTGGTCCACGCACACGCTGATTTCTCGTCAATACCATCTTCTCGTCCTGTGCACACAAATGACAAAAACTAATGAGATATAAATATAATCAACTACCCTATTCAGGGACCAATGCTACATACCACAACTATTACAAATGTGACCAGTTCAAAAGACTTGAAACCAGAAATGAATGAGGTTGCGTAAATATATATTTTGTGAGTGATGCACATAAATGAGGTGGGTGGTGGTTAGTAGTTGAAGCATCAACATTAGGCTGTTTGCAATTTAATAAATAACATCAATGATGGAATTAATGTATTCACCATGAATCTTTCCCTTATTGAGCACTCTTTATGTTGCAGAAATTGCCATAACTACACAGCATTAACTGCTATTGAAGGACAGATAGAAACTAAATGGGGGATATTTATTACAATGTTAAAGTGTTGGTTTTTATATGTGCATGTTATAAATGGGATTAAACTTGAATGTCACTCCTTTTCAAGGTACCACTCGTGCGGCTAGATTGCCATAGTCAACCATAAATCTAAACATAACTATTTTTTTTTTTGAAATATTCAGTTAAGGTGGTCAAACCATTACTTAAATTGGGGTTTCGACATAGATTCACACAAATCGCCGATCAAAACATGAAATTACAACCCCTGAAACCTATTCCGGGTTGCACCAAACACAAAAATACAGAAGGCTAAAGCCTAAAAATATTCGCTAAATTACAGCCGAAGTCCAAAACTAATTGAGTTTGTTAGGAATTGACCGCTCGTCGTTGAAGCGTCAAAAATAATATTTATAAAGTTCCTCGACTTTCCTCTACTAACTAGTAGCAGTGGCAAGAAAGGGTCGATCCCACGAGGAGTGTGGATTAATTTGTGATTGTTCGTATTTAAATAAAATAACAAAATGGGGGTAGAGATAATAAACTAACTAACGAAAATTAAATAACTAAATAAACAAGAAAACAATTAAAAACAAATAAATGAAACAATTAAGAAAATAAATAAGAAATAATAATAAAATAACTTTCCAGTCCTAGTTCAGTTTCCACCCTCGTTCAATTCATTTAACCAATTGCAATATAAAATCCACTCATCATATGAAACTAAAAACCCTAAGTAACAATAAGTTATGCTACTCGAATTTGCCCTTACCGTGTATTTAATTAAAACAAGCTCTTTAATTAACTCTAATTAATGAACAGCCTAGAATAAGCTCTCTAGATTTAATCCACCAACAGCATTAAGAATCAGGCAAATAGGTTAATCTAAGCAATAAACTCATAAGCTCGGTCTATTTAACTTATGTTGTGTTATCCCTAATGATACGAGACCATTAGTTGCTTCATAGAAATCGAAACTACGACAATTACACGGGAAGCAGTTCTCTTTCTAGCAATTGATAACCAAATCCCTAATCTAGGTGGCCAATCCAAATTAAGAATTAAGCAATCATGTCATGAATATAGCAATCATGATATGTAAACAAGATAACACAAGCAATCTCACATGAACAACGAAAGAAATACGCATAACTTAATTAAAACATAATTTCACGAGGGTTTCCACATCCCTATAACTAGATAAAACAATCTACTCACTCATGGAGTTCATAGAATAACAAGAAAATAAAGAAATAAAACATTGTTCTAAGATAGGGAAGAGATAAGAAAGCTTAGATCTTGGATTGTTGGTCTTGGATCTTCAAGCTCTTGATGGGTGGTTGAATTGGGTGTTTTGGACTCCTTTTTAGTGTCTTGGAACCCTAGGGTCGTGTCCCCATCTCTCTTGGACGAGTTTGGGTCGAATTTATATAGAAATCCTATTTCTTGCCGCCCAAGATTCTCCCTAAAATAATTCCGCTGAGTCGGCGTCGACGGAGCGTCGACTGACGCGAAACAGCCCTCGACATCGACGCGAATCGCCTGCCTGCGTCGTCCCGCCTGCGTCGACATCGACGCTTTAGAGCATGAGCGTCGACGTAGCGTCGACTGCATGGGTCGACATCGACGCTTCAGAACATGAGCGTCGACATGGCGTCGACTGACGCGAGCCAGCCTTTGGCGTCCCTCCGCACATTGCATCGACTGACGCGAACCATCCTCGGCATCGACTCGTCATCGACGCAACATCCTGATTCTTGATTTTTCTCTCGTCGATTCGTCAATCCTTGTCTTTCAACTTCCTTGTAAAACCTCATTCACTTATTATAGCACCAAATACTGCAAAATAGAGAAGAAATATACAATTGGTGCTCCTCCATTCATAATAATAAATATGCGAGAAATAAACATATATGATAATATCAAGCACATAAAAATATAGAGATTAAACCATCAATTACCGTACAATTTCTTGCTTATCAGGAATTAATCATAGTAGCCACTACACCGCATTACTGACTCAATTTTACCGAGTCAAAGGCTTCCCTCGAGCATCATCTTCACCATCACCGCCTTGCACTCATCACCAATACTGAAAAAAAGGTCTAGATCCTAGTTGTTCTTGCAAAATAGCTTCGACACAGCTAATTTATCTTCTATGGTCAGGAAAGGCAATTGGTTCAGAATATCGAACACGACCTTACGTTGTTCTTTTGCAACATGTTGAAAACTAATGCACCGAGTCAATTTGTTTAGATGTCCCTCGGTTTTGGCACATAATGTCTCCATCAGATCCAAAAAGCGCTCCTCCAATGCGTTAGTGGACTTACGTTTCTTCGGATTCTTTCTCGTGGGCGCGGAGCTACCTTCAGCTTGAATGCCAGAATTGTCGTCAGCCTCCATACCAGGAATGTCCTGATCCAAGCACACATCTGGCGTACTTAATCCCTCTTTCGGTTGTTGTTCAGTACCTAGCTCAGTCGTCGTATCCGCAAATCCTTGTGCATTCTCTCCTGTAGCCCTGTCCTTCCCGAATATGTCAACCCAGTCTTTGAAGTACGGCCACGTCTTATACCTCATGGACTTGCAGTTGGGATCAAACTGCAAAACGTAAGGAGTACGTCAAATATCTAGGAGTCGAAACTCAAAAAGGAAACGAATCAGCGAGAAGGATCACAGTTAAAAAAGAGATTTTTGAACTTTAACTTGTTCATGTTTGAACCTTCACATGTTCAGCTCATATGTCCTCGCTCACGACCGTAATCGTGTTACTCGAATCATTTCATCCAAACCCATAACGACTTTGCATGAGACTTAGTGACCCGTAGAATTTTTTTCACACGTGCATCTTCGAGGTTATATGGGGCTCCACTTTGATGTCGGTACCCGGGAAATGTTGACCCATATGCTTCTCGAGGAGGAAAGTGTAATCTGCCTTGAAACTATTGTATGCTTTACACCCCCCGCACGACAAGGTTTTTCAATCCCTGAACCAGAATGAGCTCCTCTTCAATGGACCACGTCCTTCGACTCGGACGACCCGACGAAGGTTTCGCGTAACTCGCCGATGATTCCATCCCTGCACTACTAGATTGGTGATGGTGATACTATCCATCGAAGTTGTTCTCGCCGAACCAATACACAATGTTGATAACTACTACAACATGACCAAAGCAGTATGAGCACATAGAAATAGTTGACAAAAATAACTTGGGAGATTTCAATGGAAACAAAATGAAAAGGGAACAATTCGTTAAACGTACACGTTTTACCTGCCTACATTTATATTTTGAACATAATATCACAACCTTATGACTAAGTGATTGCATGAATGGTAAGATGATCAAACGTCAAACTAGGGAGCATTCCCCTAAACAAATTCAAAAAATAAATATATGAGTACTACATTGTAGCGTGTATTGCATACGTAAACTCTCGACATAAGTGTATCTCCGAGCTAAGATACACTCCTCCACTCCTCGTACATGGCTTCCGCAATCGTATCTCGCCAGTTTGTCCACTCGTCAGACGGTTGCACTTGATCTACGAAGTCTTCAAGAGTCACATCTGCATCTGCAGCACCGGGTGTTGAGGCCTCAACTAGAGCCTTAATTGGGTCTATGGCCATAGTGGTACGGATGAAATTATGGAGTAAACAACAAGCCATAATCATTCGATTTTGGGTTGCAATGTTATAAAATGCAGGACTCCGAAGGATAGCCCATCTCTTCTTAAGTATCCCGAACGACCTCTCAATAGTGTTATGAGCCTTTGAATGACGTAAATTGTTGTAGAGTTATTTTTAATTCTGAGGGCCCTCAACACCACTACCCCACTCATCTAAGTGATACCTAACACCCCTATAAGGTGCAAGAAACCCCAGACCATTTGTGTAACTACAGTCACACATATAATATTGTCCTGGAATTATTTCAAAGTTCGGTTAAGATTCGAATTTATTTCAAATTGTGTGATATGAAGTATATGGAATAAAACTAATGACATACGATATATATACGGTGGTTGAAATTGGTTTATTTACCATTGGGTACTTTCAAACCATTTCGCCTAGTGACTGCCAACCCTGAAAGCACAATAAAAACCCGGTTATGGCGTGTAGATATTATAGTTGATGAAGTTAACAATATTGCATAAATTAGACGAATTTTGTGGGGAGATGTGAGAATATGTCTATCAAAATCTCTTCGGGAAGATCGGGCCAGGCCACCATTTATGTTCAATTTTCTTAAAGACACAGCTGCGTAAGAAAATTAAAGTATTGGGAAACACAAAACAAAATTGTAACTTTTTCATCTGATTTCAAATCTACATACCAACCCCCGAGATTGCTAATTGATTTGAATCTTATTGTGATATAGTTTGTAATTGACTTTCAGTTATATTAGTTTAGCAGTGATCGCTCAATAGGTTAACTAACTCAGTTAAACACTCAGAAATTATACTCATACGAATAATCAATGAATCGCATTATCACTCTTCGATTCACAATAACAGAAAAAAAATTAAAAATTATATAACAATAAATCCTAATTCATATATTCTAAAATAGGGTTAGGGTTTCTGGGAAATATCTTATGAATCAGCGGTTGAAACTGGGACGACGAGCAGAGGAAAGTGTTCCAGGGTAGAAATAATATGCTGAACCATGGAATATAAGAGGAAGAACAAATTTTATTTTTCGTTTGGCTTCTTATCTGCGGCGTATCCCAAGGTTCGCACTCGTGAATCTCTCAAAATCGCCTCAGTGGCGCAACCTTTCTTCCTCCATATCTAAAAGAGCGTTTCATTTATAGGGTTTCTCCGCGTTGAGGTTGAGGTGTTTTATTCTGTTGTAAGCTTAATTCATTGATCTACCAAGGGAAAAATGGACAAACTACACGACATTTTGAGGGTACAAGGGTAATTTCCCATAGCGGGCGGAAATGGGATTAACCAATCCGAGGGGTCCAGGCGGGATGGATTAATCTGACATCCAATGGACTGCAATCGGGCCAGGACTTATCTCCTGGGCTAACGACTCTGTTTGAAAATGACTGACCGGGTGGGATATCCCACCCAGTCCTATCCTATCATGCTTTACAAACGCACCCCAAAGAAATATATGTAGCAAGAGACTCTTTAATCCAAGTTTAAAATACGGAGTTTGAAGGTGTTTGTGTTTCTTTAGTAGCCCTCAATTGTTGCTAGAATTGGTGCAACTCTGCCTCAAAATATAGATAGAAAAAGTAGTGATACAAGGAGAAAATTACCAAACAAATTATACGGTGTACATGTATATTTAGTTGTTATAAGATATATTCAACATTCAGAGAAAATCGTCAAATAGTTTTTTCATAACATAGTCAATTTGTTAAAAACTCAATTTTAAGTCAAATATTTTTTAATTATTGTCAATTAGTCCAAACTTGTGATATAAAAGACCACAACATCCTTATTATAAGAGAATGATGAAAATAAGACGACAACAATGATAATAATCGTATGATGATTGACATTCCGTCGGCCAAAGATTTTTTCCGTCAAGTATTTATTTTAAGCAAACAAATTCTTACTTTATGGATGGAGAATTTATTACTTATTACCCGAAACTTTCTTACATTTTGGCAAAAAAATATTTCACTTGATTGAAAAAAATTCTTACTCAATGTTGTTATATATTTTTTATTAGATGATAGCAACAAATAAAAAGATAAAAAAAATAATCCTACTTTATGTTTTGAATTTTTTTTTGGGAAAAAATAAAAATCATAGATTGTAATTTATATCTACGATATATTCATCGGCGAGGTACAACTTAGTCATGATGCACAAAATAACAATTGCAACCTTCAAGAAATAGTGAATGGTCTTATCAATACACAAATGTATAACTCCCCAGGAATTTCAATTGCGCTCATATTCATCACTGTAGGAATTGATCGATAAATTAGGGTGAACATAAAATTTAAAAAATAGTTAACAATGTACCGCACCACACCGTTTATTGTGATTTTTTTTTTATTAAAACCGCGATAATTAAAACACACCGCCTTCTTGGTGCGGGTCTTGTTTTGAAAGCAAACTGCACCGCCGAAACCATACCGCGCTTATATAATTTTACTGTCTATATATATTAATTTTCTTATTTCTTTACGAAGTGAATGAATAGAAATTCATGCATTGAAAATTAATTATCCATTAATTAAATAAACTTAGAACTACAATAAAATAAAAATTATTTTACATGTTTTATTAAATAAATGAGAGTGTTGCAAAAATACATCATGTTTGCAATTAAGGTAATATATTATTAAAAAATGCATCATGGTTTGAATAAATTTGAGTTAAAAGATAGTGCAAAATACTCTAATTTGCAAAACCATCATTTCAAGAACAAACATTTCTCCATATTTTATAGCAACAAAAAATGGTGATAGCTATAACA
>BMAC01000741.1:162788-179678 GCA_014905375.1 Phtheirospermum japonicum
TTCTATTAATTTTAAATCAAAATGTTAATTGCGGTTCGGTTGAAATTTTAAGTTTTATTTCGGTTTTTGAATAAAAGTAAGTGTGCGATTTTAAACAGTTTCGAACTGTTTCAGTCGGTTTAGCGGCTTCATCGTTTTTTTTTTGTTTTTTTTTTTGAATATGTGCTTCTAATTGTGGTATTTTTATTGCAAGTTCAGTGTTGTAGTTTGGTTAATTTATGTAGTTTACTCAACATGGAGTCCATAACTTATTTTTATAATTTCTTTTTTCTTTTCCATCCCCAGGTTCCTGTGATGATGTAATATAGTATTTAAACAAATAGCCCTGTTTTGCAGGTGTATATGAGCTTCCTTTGTCTGGGAAATAAAAGAAAACCCTGAAAGTCTGCCTCTAGGATGAAGTTATTAGAAATATATTGCCTTTCGTAATGTGAGGTGGTTTTTGAACGAAGGTTTAATTAGATTTTGATCCACTCCAAATTCGCTCTGTCTGAGATGAAGTTTATAGTATAAACTAGTGCTTAATCCGAAAGATACGCGTAACGAATTGAAATTGACGGTGTAAATTCATTTGATATAAATGTAATATAATTGTCTTAATTCATGTAATATAATAGTTTAACATGTCTTTATCATAACCAAAAAATTTAATCTCTCTTGTTTAGTTAGTGTCGATTTAACCATACTAATCATTTTTATTGTATTTTCAAACTTTTAATATAACTAAAATTAAGAATAATGCGCTCATCTTCTTATTTAGTCTTTGTATTCAAAGACAAAGTGATCTTATAACAAGTTTTCTCGTATATTAACATGTAATATAACGTGTTTCGAATTATATATCTTTGTCCTCCTAGAAAATTAAAAGAACTTAACCAAAATTGACTGTGTAATTTAGATTTTTATTTTTTATAATGTAATTTAGAAAAGTCGGAACATAATAAACTCGTTATATATTTTTATTCGAATATATATACACCTATTAAAAATACACGTTAAATTGTTTAAAATTTTTAAAACTACAGTGTTCATTTAATAATTATCGACAAACAAATTAAATTGATTCATTGAAACATATAGTTTCAAATAATTACAATGTACGTTAATTTACTTTTATTTAATTTAAAATAGACTATCCTAAACGAAAGGGGAAAGCCCTCGTAAAGTATAAAAGTTCGACATTTACATTAGTCACCGAAGTTATGTTACTATTAAAAACACCGGATTCAGTTAAATAACTTGTGTTGTTTGATTATATTTGAATTAATCAAAAAATTCACAATTTTTATATACCAGTGTTTTCGATTTTGATCTAAACCAATGAATCGATGTGGAATCAAACTCAACCCAAGTCATTCAAACGAACCTCTTTGCAAGGTAAAATAGCTTGTTGATAAAACCAAAAAGTTTGGTTACCAAGAATTAGGGGTACTAATCTCAAATTTGAGATCAGCGACCTGAAATAGCTTCCAAATACGTCACAGCGACCTGATAAGCCTCCAAAAAGCCTCCTGGCGACCTAACCGATCCTGCAAAACAACACCTTCAGCCAAGGCGGGGGCGGCCCTAACGAAGGTCCTTCGATGCTTAAGCTAGATAGTGCGAGAGATATTTTGAGAGATCAATCCGTCATAAACAACTTGAAAATAAAGAGAGGTATGCACCCCTTTTATAGAGACAAGAGAAGTCCTCCCCAAGAGAGGGTTTCCTTCTCTCACCACAATTCCATAAATATCGTGATCGACTTAGAATTAGGATTTCTTCTGTATACTAAGTTCCCATAATTAGTGGATCTCTCGCTTAAATTACCAGGATAGGCCTGGGCCTATGATTCTTTTCATACAGTCCGCCGGGACCCCATAAGACCATCCATATGAGCCCATTCGGCTTAATATTTATAAAGCCCATAACCGAACTAACAGATTGCGCCCAACACACAAGTATAAGAGGTCGCGACCCTATATGAGAACTCATCCTCATACTACAGGTCGCTACTTTACAAACCAGCTCGCCCACCTCTCAGAAGAAATGCTCATTCCAAGAAATGAGGTCGCCTACCATAAATACCCTCATAAACTACGTATGAATTTTTTGGTGCCGTATTAGTTAGTCCCCCATTTTCTAGCTGATTGAGGTACGAAATCAGGTAAGACATGTAAACAGAAAGTTAAAAGAACACCACCATCAAAAGTAACCATAAAACATAAATAAATCACCTTGCCAACTTACCAAATCATATTTTAGAATAACCCAACTCGGCATACCGAGCTATGATACCAATTGTTCTATAAGAAATCACCACATAAGACCGCGACTTCCAAAAGATCAGCTCGTTGAGCTCGCTCGTCCTCCAAGAAGAACGCTCCTCTTGGAAGAAGAGATCTGCGAGTCCCTAGGCCGAGTCCCCAAACTCCATACCTGACGACCTAAAACCATAGGACCTTTCTTCCCCGATTTAAAGTTGTAATCGGGCACAACAATCCAAAAAAATATAATCATACACACCAAAAAAGTCAAAACACGCTTTCCTTTGCCCATCTCATCTCTTCCAAGACTCATTAAATGCAGGCTAACAAAGTGTAAGACACGCGTCATCCCCTCATTTTCTCGTAGTATAATAAACGTTGTGGGCCAAAATATTCCTCTAAACCTACCAACTTCCCGCTCCAATACGTCCCATCAGCTTTTTACGCCGCCCAATATACACAAAACCCCTCCATCTTCCCTCATTCGTCACTTTACCAAAAACATAAGTAAAAATCGCCATTTTCGCTCAGCTAAAAAGCTCGCATACTCTCTGGTTTACAAAAAATTACCAGCAACACATCGCTCATCACCGACCTCCACGGCAGTAAAAATATGTAAGTCCCCTAAATCTTCCCTTTCAGCAGTTAATTTAAATTCAGAAATATATTGCATCTACTGAGTTGTTGTTGTGTTTTCTGCTGTTTGCCCCCTGTGATATTCAATAAATGACCAAATTAGTTTCTTCCACCTCAAATTCCCAAAATCCAGACCTTTTCCCTGATTCCAACTCCACCGAAAACCCTTATATTTTTAAGAGAAGACGAAAACAACCTTCTTCTCCTCCCTCCGTCTTTTGTGACGAGCCAGAAGGAGACGTTAGTTGGTCAGAGCTAGAAGCCCAGACTAGGCTCATACCAACGACCAAGCCCTTTTAGAAAACATACCAGAAGATCTCTCTCCTGCCCCTTAGCCATCGTAAATATACCAGAGAGCATTCCCTTAGACAAATCTAATAACCCATCCCCTTGCGAGCACTTTTTAGAGAACCCAGTGATTGTAGCGCCTTCTGTAGATGCTGCCGACCTACTTCCTTCACCCTTAGTAACCAGGCAGTTAAGTATAACTACTAGTTACTCCTTGACTCGGAAAAACATGAAAAATTCCAACAAACCCTTAACCTCCCTGAAACTGCCAAAATGGTTTTGCCCGACATTCTCCACTTAGATCCCATGAAACCTTCTCCAGACCGTATTACCCTTCTTGACGAGCTACTCAGGTCGGGATTTAGATTCCCCCCACACCCATTCTATATCGAGACCTCCCTCTTGTATAAAGTCTCCCCTTTACAATTGACCCCCAGTTCCATGAAATTTATGGTGGGGTACCTTATACTGTGTAAATATTATGATACGCAGCCTGACCCAGGCTTTTTCTATTTTTGCTTTCCATTTTTTCATTCACAACACCGAGAGATGGCCTCTTCCAACCGAACTACAATACCATACCCCAAAACAATCCAATCCTCCCAGTCCAACACATTTCCCCTCTTCGTATAAAAAACACTCCGACCACCTCGCAGAATGGAGTAAGCGCCCATTTGACGTGGTGCGACTCACCAGCCGGTCCAAACTTTTCAAATTCGTGGGCATCGACTCTCGTCCCGTCGACCCAGATCTTGCCATGACCCAATCAGAGTTCGGTAGGTCTTATGTGTTATACAACTTTACACCATCATCAATTGTTATAATTTTAATAATAACGCACCACTTTGTTATTGCAGTTGCATTCATTAATAGGTGCGCCTCATCGAGCTCTGAGGAAGTCACAGAGCAAACCAATCCGCAGCCCGCCGTCACCTCATCACCTCCTCCCTCAGTCATCAACGTGGATGAGGTACTAAATCAAGCCTTTGGGACAGAGGCTGACCAGGAAGCGGAGGACGACCTGGAGGAAGTGCAGTTGGTGCAGAGGTCCTCAAAGGGGAAGCGACCCCTCAAGCCCGCTGCCAAAAGCCCAAGCTCTCCTGACCAAAAACGTTGTCGCCTTCGCAAACCTCACGCCGCGACCTCTTTTAGATCTCCCGACCTGGGAAAAGGATTGGCCCAGTGCGACAATGCCAAAGAGATCCAGGCCTTCCTCGACGAACGGATAATAAAACAGGTAATCACTTAAAACTCCTCTTCTTACAAGGATAATATCTGTAAACCCTCATAAAATTTCATGATACAGCTGAGTCCCTTGGTCTCCAAGCTATCTGAGGAGCTTCTGGTTCGATTTGCCGAGAGCGAGCTCCAGAAAACATGTGACGAGCTAACCGCCCAGGCTGAGCAACAAACCCGACAACTATCCTTAACCCGAGGAGAATTAGATGGGGTGAATCATCTGCTGAAAGCTTGCGAAGAAGAGATATTAATTCTGAAGAGCCAGGTGAACATCGTGAAGGATGAAACAACACTTGTCTGGGCAATGAGGTCAAGGATGCCCAAAAACAAGCTCGCCAGACCGAGGAGCTCAAAGCGCAAAATCAGAAGCTCGAGGAGCTGAATTAGGTGGCGCATGAGCGTGGTATAGCTGAAGGTCGGCGAAAATGACACGTGCGTGACACACACGAATAATTAATTACAAAATACTCATAATACATATTGCATAATTAATTTCCCCTTAAAAAAATAATCAAATAATTTCCGTGTAACCTCTCACACTTTAGAAACTCCATTAAATATATTCTCATTTTCTAATATAGAAATACTAGTTTAACACCCGTGTATTACACGAGATTTATTAAAAATAAATAAAAAAAATACTTTTAATAATTTAAAAGTCTTAAATCTAAAAAAAAATAAAAATCAAATGATATATTCTAACCACGACTTGTATATTTCTAATATATTTACTAATTATCATAATTATTAAATAACTTTTTATTTTAATATTTTAAATTTGTTAATAATTTATTCACATAATTAAAAATTTAAAAGATTCACATTCTAAACCCATGTCTAATATTTATTAACTAATTAGTTATTATTAGATTCTTTTATATTTTAATATTTTGATCAAAATCATTAAAAATTATTAGTTATACTTTGAAAAATTCAAAAGATGACATACTCTCAACACGTGTCGAATTGTACTGATGTATAATCAATATTAAATAATTAATAATTATTATTATATAATATTATATTTTATGTTTAAGTCATTACGAATATTTATTTAAATATTCATATTATTGCAAATAACTCTTAATTTACATGTATAAAATACTATATTATAATAAATTTGTTGTAATTAGTAATAGTTTCTAAATATGGAACTTCTAATATATTATAAAAAGTATGTATGTTAATAATTTCTAAATTTATGGAAGTTTTAATGTATTATTAATAAATAAACTCTTATAATTTGGATTAATTTTGATGAGCCTTCGAACCACCAAAATTCGCCAAGCATTCGAATCATTAGAAAATTACATGTCATCCCAAAGCTTACTAACAAATATATATGATAAAAATCTTTTTATTTAGTATATACGTGACATTTAGAAATATTTTGACGTTTCACACGAATATCAATCACTTATGAAAACTCATTTTTTCACTAAAAATTGAAGAATAACACATAAAAATATATCCATACAAGCATTTGAGGTTGGTTCAGTGGAGGATTTGACATATATATATTTTTACAAGTTTTAATCAGTTTGTAAAAATATTTCCTTAATTAGATTGGCTTTTACAGTATGATTTAAGTTTAAGCATTCCTTTTTCTATTTTTCTATTGTAGGATCCTTTCTCATTTAACGAGCTTGCTACAAGCCTATAAGCGGGCCTTGTACCACTAATCACTCTCAGCCCAGCCCACTACTGAAGATCACCATATCGCATTCTAAAGCACTAGAAATAAAATCCCTTATTAAAAACCTGTGCCGATTTTCTTGTAAAATCTCTCTCAATTCTGATTTCTGAGCATCGGCTGCATAGCGTCCAGGTTAGATCAAAAATTGTTGCTATTTAGTGTTGAATTATCGCTTTTTATTGTGTATATTTTGTGCGTATATGCTTTTGGCTACAAAGTACAAAGGACTCGAGATTAAAATTAAACGAAAATATTGTCAAAAGAGGCAATTTTTGCGTGAGTTGTGTCTTTTTTTCTTATTGAATTATAACTTTTTTCTTTGTTGAAATCGACGTCGTAGTTGTTTTCGACCTTGATTTCCTTTTTTTGGCTGAGAATAGTGACGGTGGTAGAAACAATTAATTAACCTAGGGCTTGCGATCTGACAAATTTTATTTCTTCGTTTAGCTGTGAAATTGTGCAAATGCGTTACTTTTGGAAATTTGGAATCTTTACCATAAATTGCATGTGTTTGTCAATATATCTCTTTTGACTTGATGAATTATAGCTTTTTAAGAAAAATCAATGGGAATTAAACTGTAAAAATAAATAAAAAATATTCCTTTCTTGTGAAAAATAACAGGGAACCCATTTTACATTTCCTTTATTCTGCATTGAGAATATTAGTTCAAATGCTTACAAAACTGGCATTGTTTGCAGTATTTGATACTTAGGGACACACATTATTAGCACGGTCCCTGCGAGCATGGCACCCAGGAAAAACAAGAAAAAAACTAGTCTTGCCTCCGAACCCACCCCAGAACCGGTCTTGACTAGCAAGAGAAAACTGAGAAAGGGCGGGAAAACATGTCTGACCGATGAGTCGACCTCAAAAGATGTAATTTCCAACCCGAAAAAAGTAGAAGATGAAAAAATCAAAGATGCAAACGAACCCGTTATTCCAACTCCAGTAGTTAAGAGGAAACCTTGTACGTGGCTTAAGCTCGATAGGCTTAACCCTCCTGTCGTAAACAATTCATCGTCGTCGCCACTTCAGAGCGGTAGTAAACTAGCGAATGGGGCAAAGCCCGATGCCCAAGTCCAGCCCGCAAAAGACAACGACAGGAAGAGAAAAGAAAACGGCGACAAAAGAGTGTTTGAAAACAAATCACCGCTTCAGAATCGTAAACAATGGGACGACAATAAGAGGAAGAGAAACGAAAACGACGAAGAGAGAGCGAATAATAATAATAATAATAATAATAATAATAATAATAATAATAATAATAATGAAGATTTGAGTTTTAATAAAAAGAAAATCGATCCGAGGCCCGAGAAGAAAGAAAAAGGAGTTGCAGACGAGACGAGGGATGAGGATGAGGAGTCCGATAAGAATAGTCTTGGTGGGTTGATTTTCATGTGCAATGCGAAAACTAAACCTGACTGTTTTGGTTACCAGTTGATGGGCGTCCCGATAAACAAGAAAGAGGTCGTGATGAATGTCAAGCCCGGCCTTATACTTTTCCTCTACGATTATGACCTAAAGATGTTGTATGGGGTTTTCGAGGCTTCGTCTCCGGGAGGGATGAAACTCGAACCGGCGGCTTTTGGTGGAGGGTTCCCGGCTCAGGTATACTTTTGGCCCTTATTTAATTTATCGATTTACAGAACCCTCCCAAGGTTTTAGTTATTTACTGAGAAAATGTTTTTGCATGTGAATGTGGTAAAGTTTAATGCAAAAATCAAACCTTAAGTTTTTTTTTAGTAGTTTTAACAAAAAAATTTCCCCCTGTTATTAGCTAAAACTCGGGTTTCCCTGTGCAGGTCTACTTTCGGTTCTTATGTATTTATTGATAATTACAGAAAACCCACTGAGGTTTGAGTTATTTCCAAAAGAAATGTTTTTCTTGTGAATGTGGTCAAGTGTAATACAAAATCAGACCTTAAGTTTTTGTTTTTTTTAAGTATTAACTAAAACTCAGGGGAGTTATATGTAATTATTCTTTAATTTGCGATATGTTTACTAATAATATGTTATTCTGCAGGTCCGATTCACTGTTTACAAGGAGTGTCCTCCATTACCCGAAAGTGTGTTTAAGAAAGCAATTAAAGACAGCTATGACGAAAAGAAACGCAAGTTCAAAACAGAATTGACCGTGAAGCAAGTAAGAAAATGTGGCTCGAGTTTTCTGTTCTTGTATAAACACCCTAATGGTCCTGTAAAATGTCAATAGCTTCCTTCTTTACTATTATTATTTTTATCCGCAGGTTCATAATCTGATAAATTTGTTCTGTACGGCCCCAAGATTGAATCCAAATAGCCAACCTTTGGTTCAGGAACGCAACCTGGTTCCGTCGTATCCTCACCGGGACCCACTTTTTCTGACCGAGCAAGAATATAGAAACATGGGCCTTCTTCGACAGGGAGAGCCTAACAAGCTCGACCGGGAACTAACACACCTGCTAAGGAATCGAGCATCCACGAGTATCGACCAGTCTTCACAGCAGAAGAACGAACCTTATTTCATCGGTGAGAAAGAATACCGGGCTTTTGGGCTCAGGGGGCCCGCCCAGCAACTGCCGCCGAACGCTAGTAACGATATCGTCACCAACCCTTACGACGAGGCCACCACTTCGTTGGTGAATCGATACTTGGGATTGCCACCACACCTTGCGATGACGCCATCTGTCCCCAAGCCTTACGTCCCGACGTCTTATGTCAGCGATTTGGACCGTATGACAACTCTTCCGAGAACGGTTCCTGATGGTGTGAATTATAATTTGCACGAGCAAACGGATGTTAAACAGAGGGTGTATTCGGTGAGTGGGGCCTCGCGTGGTGATCGTGAGCCGTCGATTTTCGATCGGGGAAATTCGTTCAAGGGTGAGAGTGACTTGACGCCCGCTCCGGTTTCACGTTTGTACTCGTTCGGAGGGCAATCTCTATTGCAGCAGAGATGAAAGATATTGGCAAAGTGAATTGTTTTAAGTTTTGTTGTGTATTGTATACTCTCTTTTTTTTTTTAATGTAATAATGTGTGCGCGTTTATTAACTTGGTTATGTTATTGAGAAGTTAGCAGCACCAGACTTTTCAACTGAACTCTCCCAGTGGTGTTCTTACACCGGTTTTGCTACAGAACCAACTTTGGTTCCATAAGAATGAACCAACTGCACAGTTGGCGCCTACGTGGCAAAAAAAAAGGGGACAGGTAAGATAAAAAAAATATATGGAAAAATAAAATTTCTTCATTCTCTCTCTCCTTATCCCGTTTTCATTTCGGCCCCTCTCTCCCTGCTCTCTTTCTCCCTTAATTTTCACAGGCAATTTCTTGCTTAATCTCTTTCTCTCGCTCTAACTAGCACACAAAACCAACCAACAATCATCTGGGAGMTGCCGACGAACGCGAATTTTCACCAATAATTTAACTAGGGTTCCTAAGGTTCGATTTTCTCCCTTTTTAATTCTATGGATTTTGTTTACTATTTTTCGTTGTACATAGAGTTCGAATTTTTTAGGGATTTGATTTGATTTCATTTTGTTTTTTCTGGTTTTATAGCAAAAACGCAAAGAATAGTAACTGATATTTCATTAAAGACCTGAATATATCAATATTATTTTTTCTCCTACTGCAATGAATTCTTTGATTTGTATTTTTATTGTAATTTTTTTAACTAAATATGATTATTATTTTTTAACACAGGCATGGACGTGATTCCGCAAGTAGATTTCTCAATCTTGCCTAAATTAGGCTACAATTTCAGTCGTGGGAAGAGGCTCGTGAATACTACAATAACTATGCTAAAAAAGCAGGCTTAAGCACTCGTATTGATAACAGTAGAAAAAATAAAAAAACGGATGAGGTTGTGTGGAAGATGTTCACTTGTTCTAAGGAAGGGAAGACAAATGAATCGCATCGGAAAAAGTGCAGTGGACAAACTACAAAACGGAGAAGGGGGGAGACACGATGTGGTTGTGAAGCTCGAATGAGCGTTTGTAAAGTTAATGAATCTTGGGAGGTGAAGCATTTCGTAGAAAAGCATAATCATGTACTCGCTACTCCTAGGAAGGCTCACTTTCTTAGATCTCATCGACGTGTATCAGCTACTAAAAGGGCACTTGCTGAAGAGTTCTCCGAAGCAAACATTCCAACATGTCAACAAGTTAGATTGTTTGAGATTGGTTCCGGGGGGCCCTCTATGATGGGGTGTTTGGAGAAAGATATTAGAAACAAAGAAACGGCGCATAAATTTTTTTTAAGTGGGCATGATGCACAAACATTACTTCACCAATTTGAGATGGAAAAGGAGAGAAATGAAAACTTTTACTACGTTTATGAGACGGATAATAAAGGTGTTTTCGTTCGATGTTTCTGGGCTGATAGTGAATCAAGAAATTCATATGCATCGTTTGGTAGTGTCGTTGTATTTGACACCACATACAACACAAATAAATATGGAATGGTGTTCGCTCCTTTTGTTGGTGTCAATCATCATAGGCAGACTACTTTATTTGGTTGTGGAATACTAAGTGACGAGAAGACGGAATCTTTTATTTGGTTGTTCTCTACATTTTTAGAAGCAATGGCAAACCAACCACATCCCGAAGTCATTATCACTGATCAGGATGCTGCCATTTCACTTGCTGTGGCTGAGGTGTTTCGGAACACTATGCATCGATATTGTATTTGGTATATCCTGAACAAGTTTTCTGAGAAGCTCGGTCCCGTTCTTCATAATATGCACTATCATTCTTTATTTTGGATTATTAATGACTCGGAGACTCCTGATGAGTTTGAGTGTAGGTGGAACTCGTTGGTGAGCGAGTCGCAGTTGAGTGGTAACGAATGGTTATCGAAATTGTATGATATTCGACAACGTTGGGTTCCTGCCTATGTGAATGGTGTCTTTGCCGCTGGTATGTCTAGCAGCCAACGCGTCGAGAGTAATCACGCATTTTTTAAAAGATATGTCAGTAGAAAATGCTCGTTGAATGCCTTTTTCACTCGCTTTAGYAGGGCTCTAGCACATCAGAGGCATGAAGAGTTAATGGCTTGTCACATTGATCTAAATGAAAAGCCGAGGATCAACACCTCATTTGCAATGGAAAGACAAATGTCCGAGATCTATACAAAGGCAATATTTTTGTTGTTTCAGGATGAGTTTGAAAAAAGTGCAAGCTATGTATGTAAAGTGATATCATATTCCAATGATTTTCGAATTTATGAGGTTCGACGATTTGATGTTGAAATGACTACTCAACGACGACGACATTTGAGATATGATGTGTCTGGGGATCTTGTAACTTGTAGTTGTAAACATTTTGAGTTTGAAGGGTATCCTTGTCGGCATATGCTTTGTTGGATGAGAGTGGAACAGGTAATGTTAGTACCCGAAAAGTACGTTAAACAAAGGTGGACGAAGAATGCGAAGAGTAGCCCTATTTATGATACACCACCCAATTTAGCTGAAACTAATTCTGTCCAAGGTAGACGTGGAGCACTGATGGTAGTTGCACAAGCGCTCGTAGATGACGCATCGTTGACCGAGGCGCGAAGTAAATTTTTGATGGAAAAGCTCCAAGATTTGATGTATGAGATTGGTAACATCGATGAAGAGGACTGCACGATGAATCGATTGAGTAGAAGCCAAAGTCAGGATGAGATGTTCATATGCGACCCTGAGCCTGTACGGACTAAAGGTAAACGCCTACGGTCAGGGAAAGAGAAGGGCATGTCTCAGAGTACTCGGTCATGTAGTTCTTGTCGTCGGAGTGGCCATGATAAGCGCAATTGTCCAAACTTGATGGTTTAGTTCATGTTATTGCGAAATCTAAAAGATCATATTTTTCTTGTTGATTTTGGTCGTCTTGGTGATGATTCTGGTGATTTTTTGTGATCTTTGTGGACTTTGGGTGTCAATTGTCCTGACTTGATGGTTTAGTTCTTTTTTTTTTTTTTTTTTTTTTTGTTGTGCCTTGTCATGTCTGTTAAATTATTTTTTCTTATGCACCTTGTTTTGTTTTTGTTTTGTCAGTATAATTTTATGGATAATTGCAGGATTTAATGACAAAATTATTTTTGTCATCCGATTTTTTTAAGTGTATAGAATATCCGGCCAGGCATATAGAGACACCCTTGCCTATATCATAGTTACGTTGTCGATGTGGTTTATGGTGGGGACGTGGCTTTTTGCACCATTTTTGTTTAATCCGTCGGGTTTCGAGTGGAAGAAGATTATCGATGACTTGACGGATTGGAATAAATGGATCGGCAACCGGGGAGGGATTGGTGTGCCTTCGGAGAAAAGTTGGGAATCGTGGTGGGAGGAGGAGCATGATCATCTTCGTCAAAGGTTTAATATTGTCGTCTGCATACTCGCCTTCATGCCTACTGGTTGGGGTTTACTTCTGACTCGCGTATTCTCTTTAATCCTTAATGTCCATATCAGCTAAGAGAAGTTACAGAGGAATTAACTACCTTGGACTGAAGTCAGTTGGAGCAGGTGACTTTGCATGAATCTCAAGAACTTTGATACTGAAATTGGAAAAAAAAAAGTTAAATTTATCAATTACATATGCATAACAATTAATGATACGATCCAAAGTCCCTTAATTGCATAATTTAAGATATTTTTTGAATATTTACGGTAGATTTCAAACTCAAACCAGTTTTCACGCACTTTAACTTGGGATCGTAGTTAATGATTTGGGTTTCTCAAAGAGGCGACCGAATACATAATTATTATTAACAAAATCAAGTGTTAATTACGCGTGCACGAAAAAGTAGAGTTTTATTATATTTCTTTATTAAATATTTTGGTGTTCTTGAGGGTTGAATGGGTTGGTGAATGGTAGTTGTTTGTTTAGTAATATATTGTGCAGCGTATATTATTTTTCAGAAAATGGGCACTAAGAAAGTTGTAAAAATTACTTCCCAAAAGAACTGAAGGCATTTTTGATTTTCTATTGCGAAAAAGAGAAACTGAAACAAGGCATTTTTGATTTTCTATTACTTCCCATGAATTTAGACATAAGTGAATGCACGCATCATAAGCAATAAGTGCTTGCCATGCATTTTGAAAACTGTCATCAGTACGAKAGTACCATTTTAGAAGCTTATGAGAAATAAGCCACATTAATGGGACAAGTGGCCACTATCATCATTAATTTATTCATCTTTAAGCAAATTAATTTGCTTAACTTTAAGCATACGCTGCAGGATACAAATTAACATTATGTGTAATCAATGTGTTTCTTCAAATACATTGCTCAACCCAACGAGATATTCATAAGATCAAACAGTGAAATACACCAAATGACCTAAATAATCTACAACTTCAATTTAAGAAATTCGGGCCCCTCTGCACAATCCCTTGTAGAAACTGAAACAAGACTAAATTGTAATCTGCACAATCCCTTGTAGAAACTGAAACAAGACCAAATTGTAAGCTGGACAAATCCTGTTTTATTAGTTGCAATGTAATATTTACACTTGAGAAGTTACATTGTATGAACCACTTACGTAATATGTAACCATTGCATGCTAAAAAAAAGTGCACACACYATGGAAAGAAAAACARCAGAATAAGAGTTTCATTCACACACTCGTGTTGCCACTTCATGCTTCTACTTATTAGACTTTCCACATTAATCACTCATTCAAAATTTCAAATCTCAAGAAAAAACCCCATAACATCARTCTTTTGCATCAATGGAGGAAAAYAAAAAATAAGTCYTGTATRGAGAATGCCCAAGAAGATTTAGGAATGAGGAAAGTTACAAGATTCTTGAAAATTACACAATCTTCGTCTCTAAAAAGTACATGAATGGTCATTAAGAAGCTACATAATCAAACAACAACTCCGCTTTCTTGTAATYTCACTTCTCATTTCCACCATCTCATATCTCATTCGRTCCACCTTGTCGGACAAAGTAACCAATTCTTTTTTCATCTTTCGRACCTCTACAATTACCATGTCAATCCTATCGCCATGCCTTTTACTTTGAATCTCGTCATCCCACACAAACCCCGTGCATAGTTTGCCATCATCCTAAAGAAATATAGATTTCAAAAATRAAAATAATTAGTATCTAAGAACAAAAAAAAACTTATTAACATAATCTCAATTCAATTTATACCTTTTTAGCGGTGCATCGCCAAAATTGTCGATAAGGATTCTTGTCGGTTTTTGATATCCGCATTTTCATATATGATCCACAATCACATCTTACTTCAGATTTCTCAATATTCACACTTGATGACGACATTGAACTAGAATTCAAAGAAATTAGCAGCCCTGTATACTTTCATTATCAAATATGATATATATACACTATAGAAACTCAAATCACATACAAATACGAACTCAAATCAATATAAAATATACATCAAAGTAAATAACGGAATACAATAAAAATTGAACAGAAGCCCCAAAATATCAAACCAAAATTTAAAGAAATCAATCGAACACTAGGTAAAACAAAACATTGAACCCATCGCAATTTAAAATTGGGTCAAGCCCCCGAAAAATTAGAGTATAATTTAACATTAGAGTATAGGTTAAAACTCGAACCTTAGGAACCCTAGGTTGAATATTCTTGGTGAGAATTCGCGTTCGYTTTTTTCGCAAATTCCTGTGCTAAATGAGAACAGGCAAGCAATTCGGTTGGGTTGTGTAAATTATGGAAGAAAGAAAGACGGAGGTGCACGGTGATGAAGAGAAAGAGAGAAGGGAGAGACGGAGGTATTTTCTCGCAAATGGAAGAGAAAGGGTCTGAAAATGCCGAAGAGAAGGGATAAGAAATTTTATTTTCCCATATATTTTTTTTTATCTTACCTGTCCCCTTTTTTTTTTTGCCACGTAGGCGCCAACTGAGCAGTTGGTTCATTCTTATGGAACCAAAGTTGGTTCTGTAGCAAAACCGGTTCTTACACTCTCACTTGTGTTTAGGGGCATTTTCGGAAAATCTAGGTACATCTGACATGTGAGTTTTAATCTTATGAGATGAAAATGGCAGATTGTTTGGTGCAAATGTACTTTAGTGTCTACAAGTAGAAGTTCGGTGAAAGGAAAAGTCACTAATTTGCATTTTTTCTAAAATTAATTTTTAGGTAAGTGACTTTTGAAAAAGACCAGTTGAAAATAATCATCAAAACACATCAGTGCTTTTGAAAATTGGCTATTCCATCTTATTTTATTCACACTTTGATACGGACTAAAATAATCGTACGTGAAATTATATGATATATGTGACTATTTGTGGAAAGCGACCTCATTTCATAGGGAGGGTGTACCCCTGGGAGGTGGGCGAGCTGTGATGATCTGAGTGGGCTGTTTGTGAAGAGTAGCGACCTGTATCTGAGTGGGCTGTTTGTGAAGAGTAGCGACCTGTAGTATGGGGATGACTTTTCATACAGGGTCGCGATCTCTTATAATTTGGGCTGGGTACTTGAGCCCGTTTGTGGATTTAATGTACATGAATTATTATGGGCCTGGTGGGTTGTATGCCCCGGCTTAATTGGGATATCTATGAAGAAGTTTGTTGTTTATGGGAACTTGCCATGAGTAAGGAGTCCCAATTGAGAGTGATATTGGAAATCTTCTCCTATCCCTATAAAAGGAGCCCTTGGCTTCTTTCTTAAAGGTTAATGTTTATTTACGCATTTGTTATCTTGGTGCACTAATATTATTGAGAGAGAAGAAGTGTGTTTTTCGCTTATTAACTTAAGCGTCGGAGGGCCTTAACGGGCTCGAAATCCGGCCCGTTCTAGGCGTTGTTTTGCAGGAACGGAGAGGTCGCTTGGAGGGTTGTAGAGATTTTGAAGGTCACTGTGTCATATCTGGAGTTCGTTTAGGTCACTGATCTCTAATTTTGAGGTTAGTACCCCCTTTATTTGGTAGTTCAACTTTTTGAACTTATCAAATTGGCGCCGTCTGTGGGAAAGAGAGACATCGAGTCTTTGAGCGAAAGGCGTGAGAAATTGCATAAACAAAACATGAAGGAGAAGAACATAATACCGAAAGTTTTGGATTACGGATCCGGGTCCAACAATAAGAAGAAAAAGAATCGATTCATACATCTTGGCGGGAAAGATGTCCCAGGGGAGGAGCAGGAGTACCCTCGCATGAACCCTCTGGTTCGAGATGCGGGCAATACACCTCCACCTTCTCCTAAAAAGCAAGTTGGGAGGGGATTGCCGGAAGAAGCGGAGAAGCAGACGACTGGGATAGAACCACAAAAACTGATCCCCGAGGCAACAGGAGGGGGAAACCCATCAAAGGAGGTGCCCGATCAGGGCAAGAAGGGATTCTTGGAGGGACTTATGGACTTCGTACCTGTCTAAAAGCAGGAGGAGTTGCGTAAGTATTTGGAGTGCGAGCTGAGCAAGGGGAAAGATAAGAGCGAGAAGTTAAACGTTGATAAAGAAGGCGAGTCAACGGTTGGAGAGGAGAAGAAGAAGAAGGGGCTTGGCAAGAGAAAAAAAGGAGACATTTCTAGTTCCTCCTCATCTGTAGATTCTCGCGTTCACTCACGGAGGGGAATAAAGCTAAGGCGAGATTGTTACAGGAGTAGAGGTCGCAAGCACCACAGAGACAATAATGAGAGCAATACCCCTACCTCAGACTCGAGTAGTGACTCTGGGGGGAGGTCGCGGAAAGGTGACAAAGGTCATAAGGGAAGAAGAGAAGAGAGCGAGGTGGGACCACACACTAAGGCCTTCAGAGAGTTGCAGGAGGCCATGCTGAAATTGCAAAAGCGGATGGATGGAGAAAGGTTAGAAGGGGAGGAAGGGCATCCCTTTTCA
>BMAC01000741.1:184800-217249 GCA_014905375.1 Phtheirospermum japonicum
AGGGTAACTCTGGACCGGAGGGCACCTCTCCCGACCTGGTGATTTGTGTTTGTATGTTTTTGGTGAGAGAGGGTAACTCTGGACCGGAGGGCACCTCTCTCGACCTGGGGACTGATTATGAGTTGTGATTTTTTATGTTTTTTGGTGAGAGAGGGTAACTCTGGACCGGAGGGCACCTCTCTCGACCTGGTAAGGGATTATGAGTTGTGTTTTTTGTTGTTTTTGGGTGGGAGAGGGTAACTCTGGACCAGAGGGCACCTCTCCCGACCTGGCGACCTTAATGATGTGGTGTTTTTGTAAGTACATATGGTGCGGGAGGAGGTAACTCTGGACTGGAGAGCACTTCTCCCGACCAGGCAAGTTGTTCAGGAGGTTGATTAATACAATGAATAAAGTTATGAGAAACTCTTTATAATTGAGTTTTACAAATGCTTGTGATAAGGGCAGAGGATAAATCCTGCCAGATTATACTATTAATAATTCCGACGCTTCTATTAGGTCGAAAAATGTTTAATTCCGACGCTCTCATTAGGTCGACGATTATTTATAATCCTTGATATTTTGAATAAGATTATGTTTGCATATAGTTGTGGTGAAAGTACACCCTAATATCTTTCTAATGTTAATAAGTTATTGTGTATTTTGTGATTGAATGATGGTAAGTGTGCTCGTGACGAGCTAATATGATGACGCTCACGGCGAGCTGGAATGATCGTGTGACGAGCTAATATATTTTTTGATATGAGATACTGTGATTGAATTGATAGTGTTTGCGATAATGATATATTGATGATGTTTGAATGGTAAAGTGTTTGAATACATAAATAGCGAGCTGAGAGATATGAATGAGTCCTAAGCAGTCTTCTCAGGCACAGGTGTAAGACTTGAGGACGCGAGCTCGGGCGTTGTGTGAATAGGGCCGTCAGATTCGGGCACAGGCTCAGGCGCGGACTCAGGCAGCAGGTCTTCTGGAGGTGTTTGCAGCTCGCCGTGTACTCCCGCGGCCATGGCTGCTCGGCTCTGACAATGTAGCCACCACTTCGCGTAGATGGACTGTTTCCAGTCGCCTTTGAAGAAGCTGAAGGGGGCCATTTTGTTGATGATGGCTTCAACGTTCGGAGTATAGGAAACGTTTAGCTCGGCCACCTCTCCCTTGACAATCTTTGCAGCCTCAGCAACCCATTCGGCAGCACCACGAGTCATTAAACCGAAATATATCGATGATGTTTCGTAGGCCTGGATGAGCTCTTGACGGTATGCATCGATAAACTTTCGGCCGTTTTCGCTGAGGAGGAACGTTCGCTGACCCTCGGAAATGCCTTCTTCGCGGGCTGTTTTGAGGAGCTCGGATTGTTTTTGTTGTTGAAGAGCGAGCCCCTCAGTCTTTTTTGCGAGCTCCTCAGCCTTTTGCGCGAGCTCCCCAGTCTGTTTGTTTAGCTCGCCGTCTCATCCTTTAGACTGTTGTTCTGACTGATGGAAACTGCCAGCTTTTCGTCATAAGCTTTCACCCTTTGGAGCGCTTTGTCCAGCTCCCCCTGTGTTAATGACAGTTGCCTGGTCTGCTGTTCAGCTCGGGTTGTTAGCTCGTCAATGGTTTGCTGCAGATCGGCCCCTATTGAGCGAGCTATGAACTCCTCCGAGAACTTAGCAAACAAGGGTTCCAACTGTTGAAGTGCTTGCTCGCGGAGAAGAGTTTTAACATCTGCGGCTGTATCCAATTTTGCCAACACTTTGCTCAAATTAGCAGTGCTAGCAGAGGCTGTCGGCAGCCCTTTCTGGAGACGACGCTTTTTTACTTTTGGAGGGCTGGGGCTTAGACTTCGAGCTTTCGGACCATGCGCTTTGGGGCTGTTGGAGACGTTTGGCAGAGGTCGCTTGCCCTTCCTATTTCGGAGGACCAACTATACCTCCTCCTCGTCATCGTCGACCGGTTCAGGTGTTGGTCGAGGGGCTTTTTCAGTGTCGCTGGAGATGGGGGCGGCGCGAGCTGTGGAAGAAGTAGCTTGTTTCTTCTTTTCTTCGGGGAGAGCAGCTGCGCAGGAGTTGATGAAGGAAACTGAAAATAGAGAGATCATGTTATAATTTCATTTTAGCACAATATGGATGAATATAATTGTGGAACCTACAATACCCACCGAATTCACGTTTAGAAATGGCAAGATCCGGCTCCACCGGGCAAGAATCGATGCCCGTGTAACGGAACATGGCGGAGCGGTCGGTGATGAGAGCCAGGTCGAAGGGATGTCGGCTCCACTCCACGAGCTGGTCAAAATATTTCTGGTATAGCAAGGGGTCTCCTTTGAGGTTTGTTGGTTTGATTTGAGGAGGAGTATGATCTTTCAGCTCGGTTATAAAAGGCCAAGCTTTAGTGTTATGAATGAAGAAAAAGTTTCTCTTCCATTCGTGGACTTTATTGGGGGGACTAGTAAGGAATTTAGGTCGCCCTAAGCGATAGGAGAGATAAAAGGAGTTTTGTTGATATTTTACTTGAAAACAATAATGAAAGAAACCAGGGTCGGCACGGGCATTGTAATATTTACAGAGCAAAAGGTACCCGGCTAGGTACTTCATGGAATTAGGGGTTAGTTGCAGAAGTGATATATTATACATGGTAGACATCTCGACATAGAAAGGGTGAGCGGGGAATCTAAATCCTGCCACCAATAATGAATCAAATAATGTAATGTGATTAGGAGGAGGTCGCATGGGGTCGGCATGCGGGCTGTCGGGTAAAACCATTTTGGCAGTGGGAGGAAGGTTGAGGATACGTTTAAATTTTTCCAGCTTTTTAGGGTCAGGAAGTAGCCAATAATTGTGTTTGATCTCTTTGGTTGTTAAGGATGATGAGGGTAGGTCGTCAAAAGAGAGGGATTCATCCACAGTTACGGGATTCTCTCGGAAGTGTGCAGTGGATGCGGGATTCCTCGATTCGTGAAGGGGAATGCCTTCCGGGATAAGGGGAACCTCACGAGTAAGAAGGGGTAGGTCGCCAGAAGGGTTGTTGGCTACGGTTTGGGCTCGAAACTCTTCCCATGAGATATCACCCTCTGGCTCATCGCGTAGGCCAGAGGAGGTTAGTGCTAAGGATTTTGGCCTTTGTTCGATAATGAAGGGGTTTTCAGCGAGATCGGAGTCGGGAGAAAGGGATTGGGTTAAGGGGTTATTGTCGGATGTGGCTGATGATTGTTTCATGACAGATATATTCAAGGCGAGATAACACAGCAAATAAGCATAACTCAGCAGATGCAGTTGAAATTTAAACATATAATTAAATTTGAAAAAGAATCTGGGGACTTACACATATTGACGAGCTTCCAGATCGCTGGTAAGCGGCGAGTTAACGGTGGATCCTTGAGTAATGGCGATGTGGCGAGATTTTTTGCAGAGCGACAATGGTGAAAATTTTAGTTGAGATGGAGTAAAATGGTGAATTGGGGAGACGAGACGGTTTTGTATGGGGAGGCGGAAAAGCTAATGTGACAGATAGGAGCGGGATTAATTAGGATTTGCAAAGGGAATGTTTTGGGCCATTAATTTTCGGGCCCACTGAACTTATTATATGCCGAGATTTTAAGATTGCGACGCGTGGCAGGCCGCATTTAATGAAGTGTTAGTGAGATGAGACAGAAAGAAGAAAGGCGTGTTTTGACTTTAAAGTTTCGTTATGATTACGGTCTTGCGTTTTTTAGGTCGGCTGGTACAGGGATTTCCAGGTCGCTTTATGAAAAAGAGGGTTGAGCTCGTAATGATGCATCTCGAGTGCCACCTAAGTTGTTGCACTTGGGGACTTATGATTATTTTTGAGAAGAGAGCTCGATACCTTTCAGGTCGCGTGAACGTGTTGCGACCTGTTATAGCTCGGTTTGAGTAAATTGGGGTGATTCTGATGCGAGCTTTAGTGTGATATATTGATGTTTGTTTGTGTGCTTGTTAATACCTTTGAAATTTTGTGTTTACATGTCCTACCTGATTTCATACCTCAATCAGCTAGAACATGGGGGACTAGCTGATACGGACTAAAATAATCCTACGTGAAATTATATGATAAATGTGATTATTTGTGGAAAGCGACCTCATTTCATAGGGAGGGTGTACCCCTGGGAGGTGGGCGAGCTGTGATGATCTGAGTGGGCTGTTTGTGAAGAGTAGCGACCTGTAGTATGGGGATGACTTTTCATACAGGGTCGCGATCTCTTGTAATTTGGGCTGGGTACTTGAGCCCGTTTGTGGATTTAATGTACATGAATTATTATGGGCCTGGTGGTTTGTATGCCCCGGCTTAATTGGGATATTTATGAAAAAGTTTGTTGTTTATGGGAACTTGCCATGTGTAAGGAGTCCCAATTGAGAGTCGATTGTAGAATCCTAAGGTGAATGGAATTCTTATTATGAAAGGTAACCCTACATATTGGAAATCTTCTCCTATCCCTATAAAAGGAGCCCTTGGCTTCTTTCTTAAAGGTTAATGCTTATTTACGCATTTGTTATCTGTGTGCACTAATATTATTGAGAGAGAAGAAGTGTGTTTTTCGCTTATTAACTTAAGCGTCGGAGGGCCTTAACGGGCTCGAAATTCGGCCCGTTCTAGGCGTTATTTTGCAGGAACGGAGAGGTCGCTTGGAGGGTTGCAGAGATTTTGAAGGTCGCTGTGTCATATCTGGAGTTCGTTTAGGTCACTGATCTCTAATTTTGAGGTTAGTACCCCCTTTATTTGGTAGTTCAACTTTTTGGACTTATCACACTTCAATATCTTAGTTTCAAAATAAGAGTCAAAATCTTATGAATTCTAAAAATAAAACGTGGTATGAGTTTATAGGAGTTTAGCCAAACAAAATAAGGAGTGGGATTAAATGATGACTCCTTAACAAAAAATATCTGTTTGTCCTTTTTCCTATTTTCTTCCTCTTAATGATTAGGGATTAAAAAATAAAGATAAGTATAATTTCACCTTCAAATTGTGGAATATAACTATTATAAACAAATGTTCTTTTCCTAAAATCTATCTATTGAATAATGAAGAGATTATAGTAAGAAAATAAAAATGCGTGCCATTGCGATGGAATTATAGATTATGTATGGTCAACTGAGTTCCTTCGCTTCCATTTAAAAGGGAAAAAAAAAAAGAAAAAAAAAGGAGTTAATGGCAAAATGATCAAAATAACTTTAATTTATTCTATTTCTTATTTTTAGTTTCCCAAAAACTAATTTAAATCTGGACAGTTTTTATACGTTGGTATATTTGTAAATAATTGGTTCATAAAAACAATAGAACATTCTCCGTCAAAAACGATCTGTGCAATGAAAAGCCCAATCATTCATTTCCACTGCAAATTAGTTTTTATAAAAATTTTAAAGGGGAAAAGAAAAACAAACAAATAAAAGAATAAAAAAAGATCAGTATAGAGTCCCTCCTCGAATACAATAATGGCGGGCAACTCCACATCCGGTAAATCTGATTTTTCCTTTTTCAAATAATTGATTTGACTGTAAATAACTGCAGTTTTTCAATCTTTTGTGCGAACAATGTCGAGTTTCCTATCTGATTTTGCTGCTCTTCTGCCTTTTTTTTTCGTTTCCATTTTTGGGGGTTTTTTAATCTATTTATAGAAATTCATCATTCTACCATTCCTGATTCATGATCTGTAACTTGAATAATGTTTTTTTTTAGGATCGTTTGAATCAAAATGGAGAGTTTCGCCTTCAGATGTTCTTTATCACTTCGGCACGAGTGGAATGTCTGTTGCTTCTGCTACCGCCATTACTCATCCTCTAGGTTATTTATTCCTCTTTCATAATTTTCGTGTATTATTTTGTATTTTTATTTTATATAAGCCAAAAAAAATAAATAAATGTGTTTACTGAAGGATTGGTTTGTATTCAAGTTATTGGTATTGCTTTGGATGGGAAAATGTTTATATCCAGTCTGTTTTTAGGAACGATTTTCGTGTAACTTTGTATACTTAATTTTCGTGTATTATTTTGTATTTCTTATTTTTAATAAGCCAAAATAAAAAATGTTTACTGAAGGATTATTATTAATTCGTAAAGTGATTATAGTGTGAAATGTGCGATCGATCACACAAATAGCCATCACAGTTTGAGATTTAATTAGTTTCATATTGGAAAATACAGATGTTCTCAAAGTTAGGCTGCAAATGCAACTTGTCGGCCAAAGAGGTCCGTTAATTGGCATGGTGTGTTACAAACATTTTCAAATCCCTTTTTTTTTTTTTTTTACAAACAATTCTGAAAAATGATAATTAAGTTGTTTTTGGTGGGCATGCACAGGGTAAACTATCTATGCGAGTGGTGAAAAATGAAGGAGTGAGGTGTTTGTATCTAGGATTAACACCTTCGTTAATAAGGTCAGTTGTTTATGGAGGTCTCCGTTTAGGCTTATACGAACCATCAAAATATGTCTGTGAATTGGCTTTTGAGTCGACCAATGTCTTCATGAAGATTGCTTCTGGAGCTTTCTCCGGCGCTGTTGCTACTGCCCTCACCAATCCGGTCGAAGTCTTGAAGGTACTCAATATAATATTGATTGAGACTCTACATTTCTAGAGTCCTGTGATTTGGATTTTGAAAGTCCAAATGAATAGTAGAATCCTCGTTTGGTAAAATAAATGTTTTGTTACTGTATAATGTCAAATCATGTCTGTATTTTTATACCCAAAATTTTAAATCGCCATAAGTTTTTCGTTTGTTATGTATTTTAGATGAATATTATATCAAATTAATCCTCTCTCCAAGATCTATAATTTGAACTGAATTTGTATGTGTGTGTGTGTGTATATATAATTGCATATTTAACAGGTTAATAGGTAGGGTTTAGGATTTGGATTTTAAGGGTATGTGTTGTGGGATTTGCACTTTCACAATTCCAATCCAGTCTGAAGAATCCAAAACCAAATTTGGTCCCACAATTTGCAATTTTAGCCCCAATATTAATAAATTGCGCAGAAGGTGTCCCATAAGAATCAGTTATTGCACTTCTAGTCCCAAAAGTGCCAAAAGGAAAAACAAAACCAAACAAAACAAAACAAACAAACTGGTGGGACCAAAACTGGAATTTTTCGATTTAATGTACCCTAGAATTCTCAAGAAAAATCGAACTTCCATTTTTTTTTAATAGGTAAGGCTACAGATGAATACGAAAACGGGTAGTGGGCCGATCCAAGAACTGAAGAAAATATCTTCAGAAGAGGGAGTGGGGGCACTTTGGAAGGGGGTTGGGCCTGCAATGGCTAGAGCTTCTGTATTGACCGCATCACAGCTAGCAACATATGATGAATCCAAGCGGGTTTAAGTCTTCGCCATTAGTTGCCTATGATGAAAATCTCGTAGTCGTTGTTTTAGTTTATTTTTGTACTTTAATGTGGATTGATATTGTTCTCTTATCATTTTACCGTCGCGAATGTAGGTCTTGATGAGATGGGCTTCTCTTGAGGAAGGATTTTATCTGCATCTCACGTAATTTGACTTTCCTTGACCCTTTTTTTTTTTTTTTCCTTTTTTCTTTTCTGAAATGATCTGGTATAATTTGCATTCTTGATATTTTAGTTTAATTTGATTAATTTCCAAAAAACTAAATAAACAATGTGGTCTCCTTATTTATAATATGAATAGAATTTGTAGCCGTTTCTAACTTTAGTTTACCATATCTTATAAAGTGCAAGTACCATAGCTGGCACAGTGAGCACCGTCATGACTGCACCTATTGATATGGTTAAAACCAGACTTATGATGCAACGAGAGTCCAAACAAATTGGAAGCTATAAAAATGGGCTCCACTGTGCTTACCAGGTTTTTTTTTTCATCTGCCTATTTAACCTATGATTTAGTGTATTATCCTGGTGTGTATGTGGGTTCTCTTTTGAGTCATTGAGCAATTTGGTCACCTTTTCCATATGAGCTCCTTTTTTCCCTCTCCTATGGCATTACGAACTTTACCACAATGATGCCGTCCATAGATCAAATTATTTATTCTTTTTTTAAAATAGTGTTTTTGTTTTAGGATATTATTATTGTATGTGATGGAGTTATTATACGCATGGGCTTTTTCACATGGAAAGTAGCAGAAAAGTAGGAAAAACATGTAATATTCTAAAATGATTACATGTCAATATACTCTGATAAACCATAATTGTGTGTGGTTTCAGGTTTTACAAACAGAAGGTCCTCGTGGTCTTTACAAAGGGTGAGTTTTTATTTATTTATTTATTTGTCGGCCCGTAGTAATATAAATCTTGAACGATCGGTTGATTAGCTCACTTCTTGATTTGAAATTCGGCCAGGGGCTTTGCTATTTTCGCTAGATTGGGTCCCCAAACGACGATTACGTTTATAGTCTACGAGAAGCTTCGTGAACTTGCAGGGTTGAAGGCACTCTAAAGCCAATTTTCAGTGATTCCTAACTTGGATACATTTCTTTTTTCTCTGACCTGCTAAAAGTAGTAAGAGAAACCATATCGGAGAATTGAAGATAGATTGGTATATATATATATATATATATATTAATTTGTATTTCTTTCTTCATATTTTTTTCGATTTCCTTGATGATCAATTGGTAGCTGCCTTTTTTTTTCTTACTTACATTAGGAGCCAGTTTGTGTCTCATTGTGGGGGCCAATTTTTAATATGATGTTGTATTAATTAATTGTAACAATAGTGAGTATGACTTGTTCCATGATAATGCTGGGGTTTTTTCCCCTCTCTTTGTTTGGGATGGGTGATAAATTAATTCGTGTTATTTATGTTGTCTCACTAGCAGGAAATAGCATGTCATTATTCAGTCTGGTAGTTATGTTGATGAAATAATGAACACTATAACGGGCAACTACTTTTGCATTTGACCTTTGCTAAGTAACTGTCCAGATTTAGGAAGGAAGAAGAAGATATATTTAATTTTGAGTTTTTTGTCTTTCTTAAATTTTATCACTTTATCTTTTATATCCAGAAAAAAAAACAAAAAAAAAACAACCCGAGACTAGGCCAACTACCAGTATGTATGACTTAAAAATGTGCACTTTTATCTGAAAATATTGAAAAACTCCGCTCAAAATACAAAAAACTGAAAACTGTACCTAAAAAGCAGATGTCAAAATATACATAAAAAGTAAATTAAACGTAAAATATTGCCAAGTACGACCAAGATAATGTCGGAACGCCTGGAAATGGTCCAAATGGATGCATTTTTTCAGTAATTTTCAAAACCTGCACGAGGGCCCAGGGGCATTTGGGACAGTCTGGCATCTTTAAAATTCACCCTTTTTTTTTACACATATCTACTAATATGCCCTTCCCATCTCTAATTAGATGATAGCTTACTTTGTTTACTAAGTTAAATTGTGTGATCACTAAGCATGCTTACTTACTCAATAATATTACAAAAATATAAAAAGATATTTGGTCACTGGTTATACTTCTAAAATACAAATACTACACCAAATAGTAAAAAGTACAATTTTTTTTTTGAAACAAAGACGAAAAGACGAAGCTAATAGACTGGGGCGTGTGCAGACGATCGCACCTTCGATCTTTTATTATGTAATTCAATAATTTAAAATAATATGTACGTTTTGCGTTACAATAAATTTATTTTATTTTTTTCACACAAGAAAAATAATATTTTGGCTGCGCCATGCTTTGGATTGGAGATTGGCATGTGACATTTCAACTAATTTCAAATTTCCGGTCAATCAAGTACCAAATGTTTAAGAAAAAAGTTGAAATATCAATTTTGTGAGTGGCACAATAAGTAATTTGTAAACCGAAAATGCTTGGACCGTGCAGACCAAATTATTTAAACGCACAAATGGACAACTTTGATTTCACTCGCACAGTCTATGTCTAGATTAGCCTAATTATAGGCCACCAAATTAATATCAATGTTGGTTTGTAAAAGTAGTCCTGTATTCAGGGAACCAAATGATTTCTTGATTGAGACAAGGGATCCTGTTGTATAGAATGTGATGTTTTTACTGTTGGGATTACGGTGATCGAGAGCATTCACACTTTTAAGCAAATCACGAAAAATGTGTTAACTGTCCCCTAATTTTAGCTAATTGCCTTAATTATTTTTTGACAATGATGCTAAGATTATGTTATTTTAATGCTCAAACTTTGTGCAATGATGATTATTTTATATTATTCCACATTATTGGATATTAATAACCAAGTGGTTAAAAACTTTATATTCCAGTAGTCTTATTTTGTATATCACAATTTGTATATTTTTTTGTTGTTTTACATTTTTAAAAGGTAAAGAGAATTATTTTAAATAAAAAAATATTATGATCATTTGATACCTATAATTATACCACCAATTATATTTTTTAATCTTGTAAAATAGTCAATTGCACCAGATAAAAATGAGATGGGAAGAATATTGAATATTGGTTCGATTCTCACTCTGTCATTTTCTCTTAGAATATATATTTAAAATAAAATAAATTTCATATTAAGGATCATAGTGCTAATTTTGGTACTCTTAACGTTTCCACACCAATTTACTAAATAAATTAGAGAGGAATAATATTTAAAATTGATATTTTGAAGATTAATCAAACTAGTTCACTACTTGCAAAGTATTGAAATCGATAGTTTTTTAAAGACACCGGTGAAAAGTGCTAATACTAATTGAACCATAAAACATGTTCAAAAGCTGAGTTTTGCAACGAATGATTTTTTTTATTGATTAATTTAATTCTATTGGAAAATTAACATGTATAGTATGTTTAATCTCCAACTCGACATCCACGAGAAAAGGTCTGTGGGACCACAAAGGGGCAAATCCGTCAATTACCATCCGCATTCACAACAGTCATCAATCGCCGACTTTTCTATTGCCTTCCCTTTTTGTCTTTAACCGTTGAGAAACCGAAAAGAGTGGCAACCCCTTGTAAATACAGCTAAACCCCGAGGGCTATAATCCCCCTCGATTCAATTATAACAAGTTTTTAATTAATCCATGGAGACGATCTCAAACCTTGCCATCTAGAAAATTCCCAATTTACGAGCGAAGACTCGGCGCTCAACAAGAAAACACGATCATCATAAGCATTTTCGTCGAGGACTGTAGAGAGAGAAAGAGAGGCCATAATTCTAGAGAGAGAAAGTCGATTTTTTGCAGTAATGGCGGAAGGAGAGAGGGTCAAGCTGTTCGTAGGTCAAGTGCCGAAGCACATGACGGAGCCGCAGTTGCTTGCAATGTTTTCAGAGTTCGCGCTAGTGGACGAAGTCAACATAATCAAAGACAAGGCCACACGCGCTTCTCGAGGTTTTCTTATATTTTTATTTTTATTTCTTTTGGTTTTTCCATTGCGTGGTTTCTCGATAGCTTTGAAGTGATAGATCGTAATGTGGTCTCGGAGGTTTATTTTTTCCAAATTTTTGTCAATTTCTGGAGATTTGTGGTTTGAAATCCCTAATTCTGGCGATTTTGTGTGGTAGGGTGTTGTTTTGTGATATGTCCATCGAGAGAGGAAGCAGACAAGGCGGTTGATGCGTGTCATAACAAGACGACGCTGCCTGGGGTTAGTGTAATTGTGATCTGTTTGCATGTTTACTTCGTGAATTATACAATTTTATTTTATTTACTTTTACAAAGTATAGGTTGAACTGATTTTATGCTGGGATAATTATTTGGAAAAATGAAATTCCTGTATGGAGAAAGCATGAACAGTTTTATTTGGCAGATTAAGTAATCTAATGTTCTTTGAATCTGAAACTGAGTCTTGGTTATATGATTGTCGCTTTTGATTACTGTTAGAATTCCAGTTACACTTAAATTTGATGACAACTGTGATGGTATGATGTGTTGTTGTTTCTGATATAAAGTCGGTATTACTCTGTGTCCAATTCAGGCATCTAGTCCGTTGCAAGTGAAGTATGCTGATGGCGAATTGGAAAGGCTAGGTGTAATATAATTTTCATTTTTTGTATTATATGCCTTTTGTTTTCCTCATGGTGGTTCATGTCGAATGTGACGCATATATAGTTCCCTTTACCTAATCCTACGTTCCCTTTTTTCTCCCCCTATGTATTTTTGTTTGGTTTTGTATAACTGATTTCTCTCTCTTTTGTTTATATCTATTCTTTGTTTCTAAATGAAAATGTCAGAGCATAAACTCTTTGTCGGTATGCTTCCTAAATATGTCACTGAGGCTGAGGTCTCTGTCCTATTTTCGGAATATGGAACCATTAAAGATTTGCAACTTCTTAGAGGTTACCAGCAAACTAGCAAAGGTAAAGTGGTCAGTTATCTCACTTTTTATCTTATGCATGTTTTTTTTAGATTGCTTTGTGTATAAGTGATGGGAGTTTATATGTGCATTTAAACTCTGATGTAACAGCTTCATTGTTGTAGGCTGTGCTTTTCTGAAATTTGAGACAAAAGAGCAAGCACTTGCAGCCATAGAAGCCCTCAATGGAAAGCACAAGATTGAGGTGTGTCATGTGTGACAATTAAGCAGTTAATATTTGTGACCACGTCTAAAATCATCTGTCAACATGAAAATTTTGGGGATGAGGGGATGAAATCATGTAGTGCCTTTACTATGTCGTTGAATTTATCAATGTATATTTAAACTCACGTCAACGTACTTATGTAATCTATAAGAATTACCCTAGACATATCACTGCAGTATGTTTTGCATCCCATTTAAAGTTGAAGTTGTATCTTAAAGGGCTTTTGCCAGTAGGCAACTGGGATATAGCATCTCTTATTTTGATTTATGTACTTTTCGCTTTCAGTATTTCTTATGTTTGTTGCCTAGAATTCTGATGTTGATTATGGAAATTTTATCTGGAATCAATAGCTGGCTATTTATGTAGGGTTTTGTGCAACCATAGATGTTAGGGCCTATAAATGGCCCTTAATGCAACTAGGTATCATCTGTACTTAGTGTTGCTAGACCATACATATGTGATTTTGCATATGGATCTCATAGAAAATTATAACACTGAACACACATTATGCTTCATAATTTAGGCGAAGTTATTTCTGTATCCCTGAACACATGCACTAACTGAATACATTTCTTTTTGGGGTGTAATGTAACTTGGATTTGTTGTTTTCTCCAGTATTTCATAATATCGCATAAACTTCAAATAAAGAAACTGTATCGTATTATTATTGTGTAATTGAATTGTTTAATATTAATGTCATTAGCTTGTGCAATAGGGTTCAACTATTCCTTTGGTGGTCAAGTGGGCTGATACAGAAAAGGAAAGACAGGCAAGAAGGGCCCAAAAAGCACTGTCCCTGGCATCTGATGTGGTAAATTCTGACCCAAGGCAGCATGCATCTTTATTTGGGGCTTTACCAATGGGTTATATGCCTCCATATAATGGATATGGCTATCAGGTTAGTTGCCTTTTATACCCGGAAAAGATCTTGAATGTTTTAGAATACTTAGTAGTCTTCACTATGTGCTGAAGTACATTTATATTTATTTCTGCGCGACCTTGTAGACTCCCGGGGCATACGGACTCATGCACTATCGCCTACCACAGAATCAGAGTGCCTTTCACAATCTAATTCCACCTTTAAACCAGGGAAATGCTGTACGTGGTCTCAGGCCTGGTTTTTCGTCTGGATTGGGCCCAAGAAATTATGCGTATCCATCTCTGCCCGGGGTTCAATATCCCATGACTTATCCTAACATGAGTAACAGGCCATTGGGGGTTTCTTCTGGTTCTCTATCACCTTCTACTGCAAATACCCAACCTGCAGCATCTTCAAGTCTCAGTAATAGTTCTGGGGGCCAGATTGAAGGTTGTTTTCGGAATTTCCTGTATTTTGGGGTCCCGTGCATTTATTGCCTATAGGTATATACAAATATCTAATGCGCGGGCAAATTCTCTTTGAAAGCAGGTCCACCTGGAGCTAATTTGTTCATTTACCACATTCCTCAAGAATTTGGTGACGACGAGCTTGCAAACGCCTTTCAGCGTTTTGGTAGGGTTTTGAGCGCCAAAGTTTTTGTCGACAAACTAACTGGGGCCAGCAAGTGTTTCGGTACGATATCTGTGGGTTGCTATTTAACTTGTGCAATTTCTGCGTTTGTTTACATTTTTAATTTTCTTGTATCTCCAGGATTCGTCAGTTACGATTCACCTGTGGCAGCACAGAATGCGATTAACATGATGAATGGCTTTCAATTAGGTGATAAGAAATTGAAGGTTCAACTTAAAAGAGATAATAAGCAAAACAGACCGTATTGACTGTAAGGTAAAGTTATGGACGAGAGAAAATTCTCAAGCATGAAATGATCACACGAGATCTTAAATGTGGAAAATGCTGCAGTTTGTGCTAATGGGATGGATCTGAGATATTGAAGAGTCATGTGCAATATTCAATCCTTGTGGACCAAAGTCCCTGAAACTTGTAATTCTTCATTGATTTGTAACATGGATACTTAGTGAACAGTAATTACTAGTTTATTGACTTTATCTTAGACATTTCTTGGATATAATTTCTCTGTGAATTTTCGTGAAAAACTATATCTTCTGTCATCTGGAAAGTACTATTTTCCTTCGCAATTGTTCTTTTGGTGTTTGTCTTCTTAACTTCCAAAACATGTTAAAAGATTTAACCGTGCAGAAATCGAGGGCATCTCGGAGCTTCCAGAATCATCTGTGTATTGGTTTCCGATTTTTAAGCTTTAGTGTTAACCGCAATATTTCGAGAATGGGGCTTCATTATCATACGTTGAAGTTACGCTTAAAACAAAAGCACACCATTACCAACTAAATATTTTCATCCAGTTTTCTAGTATTGCAGGTTAATGGACATTAGAGATTCAGAAGTTGCCCTGCCACAGTATTAGTAGTATTCAGGTAAACGTGTTGGATTTCTGTAATCTCTATGTGAAACTCCATTATATAATTGTATGTTGAGATTTTGGAGGCTTTACTAATTGAATAATTGGGCGATTACTTCTGCCTTGCATAAAACCTCTCGCTGACAGAGGGACACACACAGACATCATTAAGTATATGCAGCACTTGAGATCCTCAAAATCACATGCCTTGCCATTTTTTAAGGTAATTATTGGATTCAACGTGTTTATTATAGCTTTCAATAACTACTTTTGCTCATTTTTCTCGCTGCCTTTAGCAAGTGCTGCTATCCTTCACGGATTCTGTAGTCGGAAACAATTGTCTTACTTTTACATAAATGATTAGCCATGTTTCTTTAAAACCACTTAAATGACTATAGATCTCAGTTTCTTAAATTTATAGCCATTAAGCTAGTCACAAAGGAAAATTAGTCTATTATTATTATTATTATTATTATTATTATTATTATTATTATTATTATTATTATTATTATTTTGATATGTTGGTTTGTCTTTGGGGTTTCATTTTTCCTTATCTTTTCTTTTCTTTAGTTATAAGAATATGCAGTGTTGATGAGAGGAGATGATCTTGTTTTTTATTTCCATGTGTATATGTACTGATATCCTTTTTGTTGCTGTCGGCTTGATTTGTTACCTATTTACTTTAAAATCCTTATTTCTAATTTTTATTTATAGCTTATCTTGGAATTGTTCCTACTATATTCTTGTAAAGTTGTTTTATGATCAATGATCTTTTCTTTGTATCTGTTTGTACACATTTGCTACGAGTTATTGACAGCATCTTTGTTAATTTTGGTTTAAGCCTTTAAGGCGTTATTTTGTTTGGTGAGCGCAAAATATCACCCGTCGGTAATATGAGATTATGACATATTTCCATTTAAGTAATGGTGGAGCTTTACCGTGTCTTTCACCTCGTGCCAAGACCATCTTTGTTAAGGAGAGTGCTCGTGCTTTGTGTTTTTAGAGGTGGGGAATAAAATAAATTCTTCATCCTGGGCACTACAGTGTGCGAATTTGTTTGTGTGATTTCCTGGAGATTTTACTGCCAGGTTAACAATGGCTCTATCATTCTTGTTGGGTTGTGCGTTTCTTTTTCTTTTCAAACCCATGATTTTGATGTATGTAGTACACTTTTTCCCCAATTCGTTTCTTTTTCTTGTCAAACCCATGATTTTGATGTATGGTAGTACACTTTTTCCCCAATTCATAACACTAGTAACCGCCCCTCTAGTTGATTGACATCCTCTGTTTGAAATTAAATTAAAATTATTTGATTTGGTCAAGAATAGGAATTCTTGGAGATAAATAATAATAAATAAATAAAGTGACAAAGTGCCCCATACGGCACGAGCTCGCAGTGTCGCGTGTCTGGCAGTTGGGTGACACGTTTTAGTTCTTCTGTATTATGTCAAAAACTGTTTGATCTATATTTTCTGAAAAACTAGATGCAATATGGGTCTGTATACGTGTTTAGGCGAATATCGGTTAGGAAATTTTGATTATATACGTGCTTTTATTTTAGAGGCAATTGACAAATATTAGACGTGGGAAAATATTTTTATTAAATATTATAACTAATTATACAAAATGTTATACTATTAAAATTAATAAAAGTATACTACTTCATTTCACCTCCCATCGCCGCCGTAGCCGAATATTAAAATAAAAAATTGTGTGTTTTTTTTTTTTTGCCCATCAAACATAAAGTAAAAAATCTCACAATAAAATAAAAAAATTTTTTATTTTTCCAAACATAAAGTATAACATTTTCACTATAAAGTAGGATTTTTTTTCTTACTTTCTTTTTAATAAAGTGCAAAAATATTATTAAAAATGAAGAAAACCGTTCATACAACCAAAGATCACAACGTCCTATCCCTGATTAAAGGCATCTATTCGTGCCTCGTTAAAACCTCTCGAGATAAACCCACCCTTGTGGGAGTAATCTTCGTAGAGGAAAGAGTATCCTCTCCATGCCAGTAGAGAAAGGAAAAGAACAAAGCGATAAAAAAACGCTAATAGCCACAAGCCGGCTAAAAGTAAAGATAAGCTACAACAAGCAGGTCGTGACCTAAAGAGCAGTAATACCAAGGTTCTCAGCTGAAAAGAGATTAGACTGCTATCCGAGGGGCTGATGTCAAGATCATGATGAACGGTACACCGTTTTACCCAAAATATCATCGTTCACCAGATCTATGAGAAACGACGGAGGCGACGTGAACCAGTCGTAACGAGGTGAGTCGGGTTTGGAGAGCGCATCAGCAGCGCGATTGCCTTCTCGATAAACATGCGAAACCATAAACTCGATCGAAGTAGTCATAAAAAGAATCTGACGCCAACGAGCCAGTAAGCGCCAAGGGACATCCAAGCTACGCTTCACTAAAAGCTCCACCACATAAGTCGCTATGCAATAATCGCGGACTCCAATTCAGCCTCAAAGGCAAAACCCTGGTCAAGCGATCTCGAAAAATCGTCTTTTACAAAGTCCCGGCATGTGCGGAAAATTCCCGCCGCGATGCAGTCTTCGGGACAACCCAGAGCACTACCATCCGTATTCACCTTAATCCAGCCAGGTGAGGGGGGCAACACAAAGGGGTAGGGGTGGGCGGAGGCGCGGGCCTACCACGCACACCCAATTTGCGCAAACAAATCAGGTCTGTAACAGTGTTTGCCATTGTGCCGTGATCGAGGGCAGAAGACTCCAAAATAAGTGAACGGATGAGGATAAGAGCCTCTGTGGTGGAAGGTCTAACTCCATTATGGACGAAATTGCATCGACGGTGCCAGATCGTCGAAATGAAAGCCGCTTTCCAGAGGAAGAGTACCTGCGCACTAAAACGACAGTCAATAGCAAAAACACAAAAATGACAAAAACCACATGAAAAGGGGAGCTGGATGTCGAAAACATTCTCGATCCAGCCCCAAATGTGACGCGCAAACCAGCAGTCCGTAAATATATGGTCAACTGTCTCGAAACTCGCAAAGTAAAGGCAACAAAAGGAAGGACCTATGAACCCTCGCCTGCGGATCACGTCGAAGACACCTAGCCGATTAAATATCGCCTTCCAGACAGTGATAGAGCGCCAAGCCGGAATATGAGAAGACCAAATCCAACTTCTCCACCGAACCTTAAGAAATTTCTAACGGAGGTGGTCATACGCAAGCTTGGCCGACACATACCCTGAAGAAGAGGTAGATCAAACGCGTTTATCCTCGGTGTGAGGGACAATAGGAAACCGGAGGATGTCAACGACTATATCGGTGAAAGCGACGAGGAAGCTCTCTGTAATGTGTCAGATCCCAGAGGAGAAGCAGTCGGCGATAGTCTGAGAAAAATGAGGCTTAAGAGTCTCAAGGATGCCGATTAAGAATGTCTTTTTCTTAGGAAATAAAGTAAAATAAGAAAAAATGAGGCTTAAGTGTCTCAAGAATTTTTCTTACTTTTTAAAATAACAAACTTCCTTTATAGGATATAAAATAAGAAACTTTATTACCTTTTCGAACATAAAGTTTGAAAATTCATTATAAAATAATATATAGTTATATTAAATAAGAAATACATAATAATAAGTTGCTATTAAGCAAGGTTTTTTTTTTTCTTTTTTTTTTGGTGCGAAAAAAAAAAGTGTATAATAAGTAAAAATTATATAACATTTGCATATCAAGTAAGAAACTTTTGCAATCAAGTAATATACTTTTTGTCATCAAGTATGAATTTTTGGATATTAAATAAAAAACTTGTGTACATATAGTAAGATTTTCGTACATGTAGTAAGAAATATTTTCGGTGACCAAAAATATTTTTTGACATTAAGTAAGAAATATTTGGACATATAGTAAGAAATTGTTGGGGTTGAAAAAAAGAAAAACTACACTGACTCCATAGATATAGTAAAAATTCAGACATACAGTAAAAAAAAATTGGGCGAAAAAAAAAGAACTCGCCCAAAAAAAATTCCGACAGTCGGAAAACATTTTTTGATGATCGGGAAAAAACATCAGTAATCGAAACAAAATCCGGCGGCCGGAAAATTTTCTGGCCGGCCGGCGGTGGCTGCCCCACTTATTATTATTATTATTATTATTATTATTATTATTATTATTTATTTTTATTAGTTTTTCATAGTAAGTGTATTGTTGTATATTCATATCATAATTTTGGGTTACTTAACAAAAAGTAGATACTATTTAATTTAAAATTGGATGTATAACTAATTGATAAATAGACCTCGCTTGATGGCTATTTGATAATTTCCCCTCTATTTTATTGTCCTTGTTTGACCAATTCCAGTTAATCGCTGTATCAATGGCCTTTGCTACACTCGAAACTCGATAGTAATATATCCATTATGTTTTTTATGAGATTTTATTTTGCCTAACATCAAAATATGGGATGAACAATAAATCTCAAGTAGTAGAGGTATTATTTCCCCACACCAACCTTATTGTTAGTAGAAGTTTATTCCCTCTTTTCCCACTTCTTTTACCAGTGGTTTTCATGAATTACAGGTGCGTGAATGAGCCTATAAGCTCTTCAAGACTTGTGGCTTCAAAGTTCTCAAACACGTATGGTAAACTCTTTTAAATGAAATGTAATTAACTCACAACATAAGATGTTAAGAGCTTATGAATTGTTTTTTAAAAGATGTGGCAAATCTCAGTTGTTTTCTAAAGTAATATCCTGTTTGAATATTTTCTTTAATTTGACCATATATTACTGCAAAACTGACATTGACATCTTATCTTTTCAAATATTTCAACAATTTATTATAAAACAAGACCTACATCTGAAAAATATTTCATATTATTATAAGGACATGTGATCTTTTAAATTAGTTCAGTTAAATACCTTGCTAGTCTTTTTTGTAGAAGTAAAAAAACTCGCATTGCCCATTAAAAAAAGAGAGAGAGAGAGAGAAGATATATAAGCAGAGATTTCAAAACTAGTATTTCTTTTATTTATTTTATTTTATTTGAAAGCAACGTGTATCATCTTTATTTAGACTTTTAGCTAAATAAGGTTAAATAAATGATTTAGATGTCATTCTCACTTCTTACTTCTTTGCAAAAGTTTTTTGTTTAATTCGTAGTTGTGCAGATACGCATGCTAAGAAAAGTCACCAAATAACTACCCTATCAAAAAAAAAAAAATTCTCCGACAGCTTTCGACCATTTTTTTCGTACTGGATACAATTGAATTAAATAGCTAACTGCAAAAAAAGGTCCTTATTGTATTTTGTAAACTCTGTAATATCCTTTCTAAAATTAAATATTTTTATAGTACTTGAAGATTAGGTACCAAGCCTTGGGCCTAAGTTCATCCTAGTTCCATGAACGGAATGTGAGCTAGAAAAATTATAACTGAACAAAAAAAGTCAAAAATCTCATGCCAACCAAGTGGGCAATTTATTAGGTGGAACTAGGACCACCTTGCTAGGTGCACCCTGTTTTACGTGATGATATCTGATAGTTACACGTGATGATATCTGACAGTTATACGTGATGATATATGGTAGTTATACGTGATATGTGTCAAAAATTTAGAGTTTAGGGTTTACTTTTCCATTTTAGGGTTTAGTTTTATATTTTAGGGTTTTGTTTTCTATTTTTAGGGTTTAATATTTCATTTTAAGGTTTAGTTTTTTATTTTTTTAATTTAATTTTTCATTTTATTTCTATTATTCTGCCAGTTATATATGATGATATGTGTCAGTTATATGTGATGATATGCGATAGAAATTTAGGATTTAGAGTTTAATATTCAATTTCAGGGTTTAGTTTTTTATTTTAGGAATTAATTTTCCATTTTTAGGGTTTAATTTTTTGTTTTAGGTTTATTTTTTAAATTTTAGGATTTTAAATTTTAGATTTAGAATTTCAATTACTTGTGATGATATGTACCAGTTATATGTGATGATATGTACCAGTTATATACGATGATAAATTAAATTACAGGTGCACTTTATTATGTACCCATTGATACATATAATTAATTACTATTAAATGTAATATTATTATGCAACATAATTAATTTTTCAAACATAATTTGATATAAAGTACAAAATAATAATACATTATCATTCACTTTTTAGATGTGATTTGACATTTACAGTAAAAACAAAAATTTTAAAATCATATAATAATAAAAATACTATTTAGAAAACTTTTTTGATTTCAGAAAAAAACTTTCTTTATCAATATACTGTATATTGGAAATTTTGAATAGCAGAATTTAAAATCCAAAAGAATGCTAGTCCAAACAAATTTTTAAAATATCGTTTTTAAAATAACAGTTTCCTAATTTATTATTTTATCAATGCCTAATTGTGATTTGCAAATGTTCAGCTATATTTTTTAGCATATCTCATGATTAATATTGCAATAATCTGTTGGATAATAATATCATAATTAGTTTATATTTAGAACAGTAGTGCATAAGTTTATGAACAGTAATTAATGTATGAGAACCGGCAATAAAATTATCAATTTTTCACTACATTGAAATAAGGTAAATTTGTAAGCAAGTATATTTATCCCTAAGATTATTTTGCGATTTTGACTTGAAATAAATACAAGGGAAAAAATCGTCTTTATTAAATAAATAAAAGAATATAATAACATTATCAAATCTAATTAAATGGCTATAAAGTAAAGCAAATACTAGTATAATATCATCGTTATCGAATCTCATGACTAACACATGTGCGCGTGTCGGTGTGCGTGCCACGACCGGTTCCCAAAACTAATTTATTACTCCTATCTTAAATGAATTCTTTACCAAAAAAATAAAAAAGACGTTTTGTACCGGTTATCGGTCAAAAGAGATGATCGGTGTTATAATTAAATGATTGTAATATTATTTTATTTAAAATAATTAAAAATGTAAAGTAATAAATATATAGATAAAAGCAGTAAAATAATTTTTATTTTTTATTAAAAAAGAAAAAATTAATGATGATTATCTCTTGAAAATATAAATACATAGAACGATCCAAAAAAAATTCCAAATTGCGACAGATAAAACGGGACAGATGAAGTAAGTAGTATATTTATAAAGTTAATTTTACATAGGTCACTTAATAAAATAAATATAAAAAATAAGATATAATTTGAGACAAAAGAAAAGGAAACTGTGTTATTGTAGCAATTTATTTTTGTTTTTTCTCAAATTATAGTACACTTTCTACATTTATTTCATGCATTTAATTACGTATCTACATTTATGCATTTTAACAATTAATGAATTATTTGTGTTAAAATGAAATTAAAAAATATACGTAAAATTTCTAATTTTTTTTAAAGAAAGGGGAAGATTAATTATGAAAGGGCGGAAGTATATATATTGAGTGTAATATAATAATAAAATTAGGTCAAACTTCAATATATTCTATTCCAATACTTTGTCACTCAGCCTAACCTCCAAATCCCTTCTAGAAGAAGACGGCATATAAGAGTATAAAAGTTGATGTAACCAGCCCTTCTAGAAGGCGTAGTAGTAACATGTTTAACAGATGTCAAAGAATGCGTCATCGATGAGAAACAAGATGATCCTAATTGTCCCCCCAAAAATATAATTAAATTAATTAAACCACCCAAGAGATTTTCGGATTGCCCAACCCGAACAGTAAACGCACCACACCACAGCTATGAATTAATTTCAAACAAGACAGCCCACCTCACCCTTTTCATTCCCTTTCTTCACCTAAAAATACCAAATTATTTTTCTGTACGTGTATGTATATATATACATACACAATTAAAGTATATTTTTGATTTATAATTGATTTGAGAGTTCTAATTTAATAATGGAGATCAACGATAGAGTATTATTAGACGCATCTGCTTACGTGTTATTCGAGGCGACCGGCGATTCAGAGGCACAGCATTTCGGCGGCGATCTCGAATCCCAGCATTCCGATGCGGCGGAGGACGATGCCCTGTCGTGCAGCTACGCCCGATCAGGGAAGGAGGTTGACGGCGGCGATGATGATGATGATTTTCGTCCTCCCGCGGATTTTGATTTGGACAATTGGATTGTTGGAGGGGAGGATGACGACGGCGGCGGCGGAGGAGGAGGAATGAGTGATTTGGAGGACGGCGTTGTCGATCAATGCCGCGGCGGAGGAAAGGCGGCGGCGGCGAAGGAGAAGGTGAAGAAATCGAAGGGTTGCTGTGAGGATTTGAAGATGATAAGTGAGAGAGAAGGGGATAGGTTGTTTTGGGAGGCGTGTTTGGCATCGCAGGAATGAAATATTGGAAAAGGTTTTAATATTCCTAAATTATTAGAATTACTGAGTTCTTAATTTATTTATATATATTCCTTTCTTATACTGCATTTATTATCGGCTGAAGGAAATGAAGAATTTGATGAAGGCAAATTCTATTTTTATTTTTTAATATAGTTTCCATTTCTGTTGATTATACTCACAAGTAAAAAATGTACATTGTGATAATTTGCTTCAATGAAGAAAGATATTGTTTCTACTTTTATGTTTTTTGGCGTAAGTTTGGTTCTCAGTTATTCTTGTTTGTTGCCAGAATTAGCTGTTTATCCCTTCAAAAATATAATTATGAAAAAAATAAACTTTTTTATAGTAATTTATTTGTAACGTGTGTGACAACAGATATTAAGCAAATCCCGATGTTTTCCAGTTTTCAATTAATTAAAACCTTTCAATGGTTTCAGTTAAGTTTTCTTCCCCCTTGAAGAAATGGTAAGTTTCCAAATTACTAAAACAAACTCTCATTCAATAACATGTTAGTTACAACTTAGAAGAAGCGAAAAATAGCTTTCAGAGCTTAAACAGAATAATAATTTCTGTATGTTAATCTCATGCATTTCTTCTTTTTCTTCTTCCTTTTATTTTGGCTCAAGTCTAATTTTAAGCAAAGTGTAGTACGACTAGTTTCGTGCTATTGATTTAGATATATGATTTGTAATTATATTTGATTTGGAATTGTTTGATTATAGATTATGAAATTAAAAAAAAATTATAAAGCTAGTGGTTTTAATAATCACTGCGAAAAGAAAATGTGTTTGATGACGGGCGGGTCCATCGTCAAACAATTTGCTGACGGGCGGAATTAACGTACCTTTCAATGAATACTGACGGGTCAGGTCCCTCAACATTATTTTTATAATATTTTATAAATATTTGAGGGTCAGGCCCGCCCCCAGCCCGACCTACAACTCAATTCTCGTCAATTTAAATTCTACATAGAGGTGTGCAAAACTAACTCGAACCGGACCTGAAAAACCCAAACCGGTTATAATCTGATCCGGTCTACGGTCCATAAAAATGGGGCTTTTCGGGTTTCGGTCCGATCCAAACTGGTAATTTTCCGGTCCACACCGGAATTGGACCGGTTTTCCTTTTTTTTTTTTTTTCATTTGTCACTTTTAAAGAAAAAAAAATATTGTTAGTTGTTTATATTGTCCATATAAATTAAGAGAATGAGTTGTTTGTAAATTTATACTATACTGTAATTAATTATTTAATTAAAAAAATTTTCATATTACTATATGAATTTACGGTACTATTGTTTATAATTATATTATAACATTAATAGTAATACTAAGATACCTATTGTTTATAATTATATTATAACATTAATAGTAATACTAAGATATATGTTTGCTACCATTTACTATTAGATCATATTAATTTGAAACCTTCATAATTTTTAAAACCAAATTACATAAAACAAAATTGTTAAAAAAAATAATAAAAAAATCAAAAAAAGGTCCAAAACCGGTTTTGACCGGATCGGAATTTTTCGGTCCCGGTCCAGCCTCCGATCCAAGGGTTTCCAAAATTTAGGTCTACCGGTCCGGATCGGGACCGTAAATTCCGATCTGATCCGGTCTCCGATCCAAGAATTTTCAAAATTCCGGTCTACCGGTCCGGTCTAGACCGGTTGCACACCCTTAATTCTACATATGGCATGGGTGAGATTTGAACCCCTAACCTCTTGTAAATAGAGGAAGATTGTTATCTTTTCGACAAGTCAATTACATGTAAGAGTTTATATATTTTTAATATATATTAGATATGTAAATTAAGTTATAAATTATATTTATAAAATATTATTATATTTATTAATAATGATAATTATTTATATAAATATATATATATATATATATATATATATAATGATATAATGATATATAACAATATTTATAAATATATAAAAGTTTTTATTATATTTATAAATGTAGATTATATTTATGAATAATGTTATAAATATAATATTATTATAAATATATATTATTTATAAATATATAATATTATTTTAAAATGTAGTATAATTATAATATTATAAATTCATATTTTTATATTTATTTTATATCCCTTTAAATAATTATATATTTATTTACAAGGTTGTTGCCATGTTTCTTGAATGATCGACGATGGGATCTAACCCTAATTTATTGCATCTGATAAATATACATCTAAAGCAAAAATTTCTTATGCCAAAGGTTAGAAGCCCAGAAATGTACGTCTAATTATTTTTTTCGCAAACACATGACTATTCTCGTCCAAAAATGTGAGAACTATAATCCTTGTCAAGAAACCACTGACCAATGCTTCAAGCACAATATGCCATTTCAAAACTTAATTATGGGTCATGTTTTCATAGTACATTTCTAGTTTTTAGTTTTTTTTTTTTTTTGAGAATTTTAGAATGTATTTTATTCATATACTCTCTCCGTCCCACAAAAATAGTCTAATATTCCATTTTCGTCTGTCCCACAAATATAGTTCAGTTACCATATTTAACATATCATTAATTTTTCATTTCCACACATACCCTTAATTAATATTCTTGAAATACTAGTTTTCTACCTCGTAAGTTGAGAATTAATGATTACAATGCAAAATCTTACTATTCCAATAACAAATATACTAATTCCAACACTGATTTTTATAATTATTATTTAATCTGTGTGAAACCAACCGCAGGACCATCATTTTGGGACGGAGGGAGAAATGAGTAGTTTATATAGTTAAATCATTAATTTAATTAGTATTTTCCAATTATACCCTTCTTGAATTTATTAATATCAATTAATAATTATAAAAATCAGTGTTGGAATTAGTATATTTGTTATTGGAATAGTAAGATTTTGCATTGTAATCATTAATTCTCAACTTACGAGGTAGAAAACTAGTATTTCAAGAATATTAATTAAGGGTATGTGTGGAAATGAAAAATTAATGATATGTTAAATATGGTAACTGAACTATATTTGTGGGACAGACGAAAATGGAATATTAGACTATTTTTGTGGGACGGAGAGAGTATATGAATAAAATACATTCTAAATTCTCAAAAAAAAAAAAAAAAAATGAGTAGTTTATATAGTTAAATCATTAATTTAGTTAGTATTTTCCAATTATACCCTTCTTAAATTTATTAATATCAATTAATAATTATAAAAATCAGTGTTGGAATTAGTATATTTGTTATTGGAATAGTAAGATTTTGCATTGTAATCATTAATTCTCAACTTACGAGGTAGAAAACTAGTATTTCAAGAATATTAATTAAGGGTATGTGTGGAAATGAAAAATTAATGATATGTTAAATATGGTAACTGAACTATATTTGTGGGACAGACGAAAATGGAATATTAGACTATTTTTGTGGGACGGAGAGAGTATATGAATAAAATACATTCTAAATTCTCAAAAAAAAAAAAAAATATATATTATTCTAATCGGAATATAGATTATTATTCGAATTTGAATCTGAAGTTTTTTGAATTAAATTTGCAAAAACTAAATTGATTGCCGAATTGAATTTAAAAAAAAAACAAAAAAAAAAACGGTTCACATACAACCCTAACTGTATTTTTACGCGTATTTCTATTCTGGTCTTTGAATAAAAAAATATGTACCATGTGGCTACCAAAACTAACTTACAATAATACTTTGTTATTAAAATATGTATATTCTATCCCTATTTGCAAACTTATTTTCATGCCATGTGATGGGATGCATGCGGTCCAAATGTAGGGTGACTTTTTTCAAGTTAGCTTCGAGAATTGGAAAAAAAGGGAACAAGCACTGTTATCGTTAAGAATATCCCGTACATATCATCAAGTAAAAGCAGTATAAATAATTTATTATCTAATGTATAAAGTCATAGATAGAGTTGTGGTAATATAAAAAAAATAATAATCTTGAACACTTGAAATCACACCGTTTGATTTTCAAAATATATTCTTTGAATATTAATTTTATATAGATAGACATTATATTTAATTGATATGTATTAAAAATTATCGTGCTTCAGGACATACTTTAAAAATGATCAATTTAAACACCACATTTTCATCGAAGATGCAAGCAACCTAAAATCTGAGATTTGTAAACAATTGAAAAGTTGAAAGGGTCGCTTAGAAATAAATACATTTAATTTAGTCTTTGTTGAGATCAACTCACACTATAGAAAGTCAGTTTATTGACATGGGTCATTAATGGTTTGGAAATATGCACTTTTTATTGGCTCGTTAAGTCAATCATTGGAATATAATCAACCATAGATAAGAGAGTAAGGTTTCTTTAATGAGCAATAACTAGTATATGGATAGAGCACCAACCCTATACGTTCGATATGTCCTCGTACGTTGTGGTAAGCATAATCAAGTATAATTAATTTAAATATCGATGTTTATGTGAGCATATATAAGAAATTGCATAAAATCATAAATTTATCAAAAACATATATGAAGTTCAAAAAGTTAATTATTGATATAATAAAAAAAATATTATTTACTTTAAACTATAGAAAACTTCTATATTAATTGTATTTTTAATAATAATATTATTTTTGTCGCAACAAATAATTTTAAACTTTTTACAATTCTTAAGTCGAGATACTTTGACATAGACAGTGAATGAACATTGGTCTTGGCAAGATAATTAGTAATACTAAATTAAAATATAATTATCTTACATTAATATCATAATTATTTTTGACGCATCATGTCGATTGAACACTGTTCCTCATTTATATATGTCATGTTCTTGATTTTAAAAAAAAAATATTTGCATGTTAAGATTACCTTGGTTAATAATTTCTAAGTACATGCTAAGATTATATTGCAATAGGAGTTTTTAATGATCCAACAAATGAGATTTTTTTCATCGATTTTACCCAAAAGATCATAAATGAAAATTAAAAAAAATGATTGTTTATAGATGAAATCAGTTAAGTGTAAAATATACTATCCGTAAGCAAAATACATCTACACAATAGTATAACTAACATTAACAAGTAATAATAATACTAACAAATATGATTTCCAACCAAAAGAAAAAAACACTAACAAATATGTTTGTTGTCATTTACTATTACATAAATTGAAGCCTCTCATAATTCTTGAAATAACATTATATAAAGTTAGTTTGTTACGAAATTTAAAAACAAAAAATATTTCAATTATTTATAGATGAAACCAAATTTATATATGATAGTCTAAATTTCTCTATAATTAATTTTGTAATTAAATCCACATATACTGCTTTTTTTTTACGATTGGTTAAATTAATTATTATTGATTAAGTTGATTTTCTATGACTAATCTTATTCTTCTATTAGTTTATTATTGAAGTTCATAGCTCATTCTATGTTGAAAACTCTTAAAATGTACAAGAAATAAAAATAACAAAGGTGGAGTCATGAAAAGAAATGAGAAACAAACAAACAAAAAAAAGTTTAAAATTATTGATATTTACTTGCTGCCCATGTCCCGGTATCTGGTTGATATGATACTCTAAATTGTCTAGAGTGTGCATATATAATTGTTTTAATTATTCTAAAATAATTAGGTATGTCAATCGTGCAAAATCTTTGAATATGAAAATTAGGATGAGTTAGCCTTTTTTGTTACAATAAAGTATTTAGATCACCATACAGTGGGAGTTGATTATCAATTTGCGTCTAAGATTATATATACTGAATTAACTATATTTTTTAATTAGCCTTGGGGAGTACTTAAACATAAAATAAATATTAGATTACCACAAAAATATATATGTTAATGTAGATATGTGTACAATTTTAGTTAAATCTCTGAAAAAATCTTTATATAATGAAATCACATGTGGTTTATTGTATATGTAATTTTTGACTTCCCACCATAATTAATACCGTGTTATGGGTAATTTATGTCTCCAAAAAAATGGTCAAAAATTGTACATCACGGAATTCGAAAAATAAAAAAATAATGAATATTTGTGAGAAGTCAATTCATTTCCAAAACGATCCTTATTATGGTAATTTTCTATCATTTCGTGCGCAATTATTATTTTCTGTTAATATGGATATTAGGCTAATTCAAAATTATTTTGTTATCAATAATTTGTGGTTTATCAACTCTACTAATTTATGTGTCATATTTGTTTCCTTAATAAACAATATGCTAATTACTTTTTTTTTAATATATACATTATTCGATTAAATATATTTTCATATATACACAATTTCATGTATATAAAGATGGTGTTTATTGAGATATACATTTTCAATATAAACACTAGCAGAATTCAAGTATATCTGTAAAAAAGATTCAAAAAAAAAAAAAGAATATACACAAGAAATAAATCGACAAATCAAAATCAAAACAGATCGAGAAAAATGCATATACACATCTAAAAAAATACATACACAACATAGATATTTTTTTAAATATAAACACAATATACACAACATTGATAAACCATAATTAAAATAGATCAATAAAATTAAAATTAAATAAAAGAGCATTAATACACATATATATTTTTCAATATAAACACAACCAGAATTTGAATGGATCTGGAAAATTCAAACAGATCAAAATAATATATTTACATTTGATAAACCAGATTTGAAAAAGATCAATAAAATATTTCAGTTACAATTAAAACATATCAATAAAAAAAACTAAAACAAATAAAAATATATGACGGATGAATACTTGCGGTTCCGATTTAGAATTTTAATATGAAAAAAAATTCAATTCCAATTAAAACATATCCAAAAAAAATAAAACGAATAACAAAATAATCTTTTAATTAGCCTAATATTTAGGAGATTACATGTCATAACAAAATAACATAAATTAATAACCATATTTGAAAGAAACGAAAACTTTTAATTAGAATAATATTTAAGAGATTACATATCATCACAAAATAATCATAAATTAATGACCATAATTGAAAGACATATAATTAGTCATTTCGATATGGTTGTAAATAATTCCTATCAAAATAATATCCTTCAATTAATCAATCAGATATCAATCCAAAATATTGGCATGATTGTTGTGATCTGGTTTTTTTTAATTAATATTATTTGAATGTTTAAGTGAAGATTTGTTGTTATCTTAATTTATAGAGTAGATAGTCAATTACCCTAAATCTTTTAGACACCAAATTCCAAAAATATTCATTTAGATTTACATATTAGTGAAGCTTTATTAAAGTGTGTATTCCATATAATTAATTAACAGAATTTAGACAAAATAAAGAAATGAGGTTCATTGGTAATTGTGAATAAGAATATTTGCATCATTTTTAAGAGTAATTTTAAGTCTTTTAATTATTTTATTTTTTATAGTTTTATAGGCGTAATTATTGAACTAAAAAATATAAGCATAATTCTCAAATGAGTCCCAAGTTCAGACTTCAAAAATAAATATAAAAATGAATAAAGTTAAAAACTTAATAGATTTCGAGTAATTAGTACAATTAGTCCATAAGTTGAATTATATGTTCATCAATTTTTAAAATTAAGGTAACTTTTTATGTATAGATTATTACTATAAATTTGATCTACTAATATGTTTTGTTTAATACTATTTTCCCTCTGTTTCTTAATAAGTGTCGTTTTAGAGTTTTTGTTCAAAATTAAGGAACATAATATTTGACCAACATATCCTCAATCAATTAATAATATTCTCATTTAATTACTTCCATTCTTTCCCTTTAGTTAATCTATTACCATAAATTTGTTTATATTTCTTAAAATAAGCGAGGATAAAACTGGAATAAAGTGGTAAAAAATTCTAAAACGACACTTAATTTGTAATAAATTTGAATCTCTAAAACGACACTTATTTTAAAACGGAGGAAGTACATATTAAATGGACATAATTCTTCTAAAAATTAAGATTTAATTGGCAAAAATCTTATATCCAGACCAAATGTTATTATTATGATTTTGTAGATATCTATACAGATTTGTAAAACTCCAAACCGCGTAGAATAAATTAAACCACCCAAAACCGTAAGAAAAAAGTTGCAAAAACACTTTTTCATTGCAGTAAACAAACAAAAAAATTAAAGAAAAAAGGAAGAAGAAAACTCAAAATCGATAAAAATAAAAAGTAAAACACTAAATAATGGTCATGTGTGTAGAAGAATAACTTCCATAAATTTTGAATTTTGGTTGGAATATGATTTGGAGATTAAGAGGCTATCGTGAATGTCTTTATAGTGCTTTTATGAATGACTTAACGGTATATTCCGCCATAAGGAAAATTAAATCGCCTTATAAAAAAAAATCATAGTAAATAGATCTGAATTAGATCTAGAAACATGTAGATGAAAAATTCTCAAATGATTCGAGATAGTAAATTAAAATTTTAAAATAGAATTATATATATATATATATATATATATAGAGAGAGAGAGAGAGAGAGAGAGAGAGAAATAACTAAATGTGTTAAATGGCTCGTATTCAGACTTTCACTAAAATTATAAATGATATTCGGTGTTATTGTTATAAATATCAAATTACCATGTGTAGAACGTGAGTAGTAAGTTATAATATATCTCTCTATATATATTGAAATCATTATTCGAATTCTTTCGCCCATTTGATTTGATTTATTTATATTTAATCTCTAGTGCTATAATTTAATAAATAAGTTTAGTTAATTTCACGTTATTAGTTCGAACTAGTTTTCTTTTTACACCCGTGCGATGCACGGGGTATAAAGTTAAAATATAAAAATATAAATTATATTAATATTACTTCTAGTATTATCTATTATGTGAATATATAAATAAACATAGATATAGATATGAAGAAAAATAACTATAAAACCCACACTAAAATTATAGATCGAATCCACGTTATATATATGAACGTTAATATTATACGTTAGTGAATATTTTTTTGTACATTACATTATTAGTCATGTTCGATTACGAATCGTCATCACCACAAACTAATATCTTCAAKCTCTTTCGATGGATGACACGCGACAAAGCAACATATAACTGACCATGATTGGATACGAGATTCTTCAGATAAAGGCCGACGTTCGAACCCTTACTCTTGTTTATCGTCATCACATATGAAATCATGAGCGAAATTTGCCTTCGTTTAAAATTTGAAAGGTATTCTAACGTCAGAAGGTGTTAGACTCATGCGGGGTAGCAACACCTTTTCGCCAGCTTTTGCACCAGTTAGAATTTTGCATTCAAGGACGTGCGTAGAAAGTCTTGTAACAATCAATCTCGTCCCGTTACATAATCTCATGGAGTGGTTTATGTTTTTCAATAACATAATGGGAGTCCCCA
>BMAC01000741.1:217294-228384 GCA_014905375.1 Phtheirospermum japonicum
AGTTTTGTAACAACCAATCTCGTCACATTACATAATCTCATGTAGTGGTCTATGTTCCTTAATAACATAATAGGAGTCTCCACCTTCAGATGCAACTCGTGATTGGGCACCCCAAAACACTTTATACCACTCAAGAACTCGGGCGTGTGCAAATCACTCGATAAGACATTCTCACCATCGGATTAAAAAAATAATAAATTAAATAATCTCGTAATCTAAATTTACAATTACACACAATTCTTCATAAAAAATAATTAATGAAGTAAATTAAACTAATCCACATGAATGGAAATTAAAACAAAATTCTCAAATCTATACATTACTAGATGCATGGTTTTAATTAAACACAATAAATTTAATAAAATTACCGGATAATACATTTAAATTTCATAATAATAGAATAAGATATTATTCTAATATCTCAATTCAATGTAATATTAATAAAGTATATACATACATACACATGTATATAAAATTAATGAGTTTTTCACTTCAAATTACGATTACAAACAAATTGAATTTACTATACGATTAACAATATATTATAGATTAAACTAAATTAATCTACATTAATATGTGAACAGAGTAATTAAGAATTTAAAAAATATATACGTACATACGTATTTTTTCTTTTATGAGAAGAGTACTTTTTGCCATAAATAAAGAAAACATACATGAAGCATTCAAAAAATTATTTAAGGAAACAAATATATTATAAAAAGTCAACAAAATAAAAGAGAATACGGATAAATGTTAAATAGAATGCTTTATCAAATATATAAATATAGATATATAATTTATAAAATATTTACTTAGTAGTTAAAATTTATACAATTACAACTAAATCATATTGATAATTCATTGAATACTAACGTATTTGATAAATAAAAATAAAAATCTTGTAATATAATTTTACAACTACAAACAATCCCAATTAAATTTATTATTCATAAATTAATAAAATTAAACTAAATCAATCTACGTTAATAGAGATTGATGTTAAAAAAATTAAATGTATGAGGTACCATATATAAGTTTTAAATTAAACACAAATAAATAATAAACACATTTGATAAAATACCTTACATCATATTATATAATCAAATCTATAAACAAAACTAAATTAATCAACACGCATGGAAATTGAAATTAAAAATTGAAATATATACAATAATGCATAATCGATTTAATTTAAATACAATCGATAAATCTTAAAAACATCATAATCTAATTTTAAATTTTCTATAAATTTAAAATAAATAAATATAAGTTAGAAATATTTTAATAGAATTAATCAAATTCAACCAATTTAAAACCCATTTAATTGATTAAATCTAACCCAAACCATAATTTATTATGAGTCCACTTAATAATTGAGAGGCTCGATTATTTTGAGTCCAATTTAAAATCTAATAAACCCAACCATAGATCCGGATCTAAGCCCATAACATGACTAGATAACCCTAGGTATAAAAGTTGGTAATGTATATTGAATTTAGATCAATACATTACCAGATACATGATTTTAATTAAACACGATAGATTTAGTAACATTACCAGACAATACATTTAAATTAACATAATATTAAAATAAGATATTACTCTAATATCTTATTTAAATTCAAAATTAATAAAGTATATACATACATACACTACACTTACACTCTCTTTATATACTTGAAAAATGAATAAAATTATTATTCTAATATCTTAGTTCAATTCAGAATCATATAAAAAATCGAATAAATAAAATATCCAAAATTATTATTCGAATATCTTATTTCAATTCAAAATTAATTATAGTATATACATACATACACATATACATTCGAAAAAAAATACTTATAATTTAAAAAGGAAAAAAGAATATAATATCTATCTATCTATCTATCTATCTATTTCTCTCTCTCTCTCTCTCTCTCTCTCTCTCTCTCTCTCTCTATATATATATATATATATATATATATATATATATATATATATATATATATATATATATATATATATATAAAGGCTAGCATTTTATAAATAGTAGCATGAAAGTTTTCCCGCCAAAATGTGTTCCTAAATCGGGTAACACATCTTAAGAAAAGTTTCAATCATTGATTTAATTACTAAATAAAATATTTATGGTTATATATACTATTTAATTACTTACCAAATAATTGGATAATGACTTGAGACTTGAGATATGTAAGGATGTTTTCAAAACCATAATTTACTTTATACATATTGTCTCTAAAATACATTGATATAAATATTAAATTAATTAATTATCTATGATTATAATAATTACATTACATTTTAGGGTGAATAATACATTATATTTTATTTATCATTTTTCTTAGTAGGATAATCCATATTTCACAATTTTTGTAGTTGATATATAGAATATATTTATGTATTTTTAAAATATTAAAAATTTTATAAATAGTATATACAACATTTCCCACGCCAAAAGTGTATTTCTAAATTAAAATTTCTATCTATGTTTTGAAACTCGCCCCGTACCTTGCAATACCGGTTACCAGGTTACTGAGTCAACAATCGAGTCACCGAGTCAATTACTTATCCGGGCAAAAAATAATAAAAATATAAATTATATTTATAACTTATAAAAATAGGTAAGTCAAATAACTTTATATACATATAAATCACATTTAAAAGTCATAACAAACATTCATATATTTCAAGAACATAAATATACTATCCTTCAAACATATCAATTTATATATTAAATTTTCAAATATTATAAAGACGAAGTGAAAAACCAAGAAATCTAATATATGAATTTATATGTTTAAAGGATAATATTTTCATGTTCATTAAACATATGAATGTCTATTTATGACTTATCAAATTTCCAAATATTATAAAGAGGAAGTGAAAAAAAAAATCAAAAAAATGAATAAAGAACAGAGTTAATCTTATTAACATGGTTACATAGGCTTAGAAATATATAAGTGAATATAAAAAAATGACAATAAGTTTTCAATTATGTAAAAAAAAGTGAACTTTTTAAAAAAGAGAAAAAAAAAAAAAGAAGAAGAACGCCTGCATAGTTTTTACAATATTGAGTATTGATAAAAAGTTGCGTACTACTTTTACAACCTTCAGTGCCAATAAGAAAATTTATCGTGTAATTATTTTGTGTATCGCATCGAATTTATACAAGTTGTTTGAACTGGAAAGGTTACTATAATTAATTGTCTGAGGATAATACGAAATTTAGTTTCAAATTAATGGTCTTTTCGGGCCGCGTGTCAGCAATTGATGCCTAGCCAGCCCAAGTAGTCGGGTCTAAAGCGGGCTGACCTGACTGTGAAACAGTTTACTAAGCCGACTCCCATCAGGCAGTGCTTCAATTTGGTCGGGTTTCGGGTCAATCCGTCGGGTTAGGACGGGCCGAGTATAAAATAGTGATTCTTATGTTTAATTATATTGCGATCATTAAACTTTAGAAACTATTAAATATGAGTTTAAATCTTCCTTATTACTTATTAAAATTCTCAATATATACATTGCAATTTTTTTAAAAAAATCTCCATAATTGCTTCATAATATTCGCAATAATAACCAAATCAATTGAATTGAATTTTCTTTTGGGACTATTAAATTGTGATTTAAATCTTCCTTATCTATAATATAACGAGAGTAAGAGTAAATCTATTTCTTTTACTGTGATGACAAGTAATATTAGAATGCGTGTTAATCATAAAATTAGCCAAAATTTAAATCCGGTTATTACTATTATTGTTAACAATTTTCATGATTCATTTTTCTTATTTAAGATCTACTTGACTAAGATAATTAAGGAGTTGAGATAACTGGTAGATGGTAGTTGATTGTAAATTATTGTTTGGCAATATGTGATTGAAGATTGATTTAAAGATACAAAAATTATCGAGTGATATACAACTAATATACATAAAAAGTAAGAAAAAAATAAAATAATAAAAAATATAGATTTCTAAGAAAACATATAAAAGAACTAAGAAAAAAAAAAGCGATACCAAAATAATTATATTAATAAATAAGAATTTCCTTATGTCTGAAAACAATACTTATGTAAAACTATAAATTAACATATTAGCGTATAAAAGATTATAAAGGAAAATTATTTAATCAACTATCAACTGATTAGAAAAAACTACAATTGTAACTTTTTTGGAAATAGACCTTTTTAAGTCTCAACTATCAGGAGCTTTAAGAACTTTTACCAAATGTATAAATGTGTTGATTAAGGGTGAATAAGCAATCAACTTTCTCAAACCGCTCAACCAAGCGGATTAGTAAGAATACCCTAAAGCGAAAGAGGTATCACTTTCATAGATCTAAATTTATATACTCAAATAATGGCATACACTTCAAATTAAAACTTATTAATGTCGGCGTGTTTTTGTCTATTAGAATAATGATGAACAATTAGTTATGAGATTTTATACGACTTTCACACGGAAAGTAAAAATTTGGTTATTTAATACTCACATGAGATTTAAAATTATTTTAAAAATCTAAATATATTTTATGGTATTAAACAAATAAATGTTTTAAAAAAAAAAATATATTAATTCAATCCTTATTTTTAGTAATTTCTTTTTTTTTTTCGCTTTTGGCATAATTTCATATCTATTTGACAATTAAAACGACAACGTGCTACATTYWTACATTCTTAATTCAAACAAGTAAGATTTATTATGTTCAATAAATTAATTCTTCTTAACCACTTCCTCCAATTCATATTAAATATCGTTTTAGAAGTTTGATTTTGTTGAAAATTAAACACCCATGACCTAATCCATTTAGAAAGAAAGAAAAAACAATTTCAAAGATGTTATCCGGTCACTAAAATCGAGAACACAAGCCTTATGTATTGGACAATCTGATCACTGAGCTAACCCACTTTATCGACTATGTAAAGATTTACCTTTGATCTGTTTGAATACACACACATATATGTATATATACACACACATACATATATATATATATATATATATATATATATATATATATATATATATATATATATATTGGTTGTTATGTTCTATTAATAATTCAATATTATTACTCTCACATTGATTGTACTAACACGAAATCATCACAGTTTGTACGTGCATTGCATAGGTTAAGCACTAGTTATTAATTAATAATTAAAATAAATAACTAAATTTGAAAAAGCAAAATAAAATAAAATAAAATAAAATAAATTCATATTAATCAGATTTTATATTATATATAGAAAATTTTTAAATTATTTTTTTTATATAGATAATAGTTTAAATTTAATTATTTAAGAAATACAGAAAAAATATTATTTAGAAGCCCAATTTATAGCAGTAGTAGTAGTAGTAATAGTAGTAGTAGTAGTAGTAGTAATAATAGTAATAATAATAATAATAATAATAATAATAATAATAATAATAATAATAATAATAATAATAATAATAATAATAATAATAATAATAATAAACAAAGACATTCTCGAACAACTTGACATTGATCTTATTTATAACACCAGTAGTTCGTCCTCCCTGTTTACATAATTAGAGACAATTTAAGTCAATTTAATATATTAATCGAATATTAGTAGACAATCCGAACCTATATATCTATATATAATGATGAAGATTAGTAGACTAACCGAACATATATATATATCTATATATAATAATAAAATTATTGAGAACCAATAATTACCATCGAATCATGAAAAACGATCTCCATGAAAGTCTTTTGTTTGTTATCATAAATTCCTGACCGAGCAAAAAATCGAACAATTCTAAACTTAAGTTCTTTTTTATTCGTTCGATTGATTTCTTTTGATGAGTCCAAATAAAAGAGGCATCGTTCTAGAAAATCTTGTTGCCCAAGTTTTGGAAATAGAGAAAACACACAAACACATTAGGGTGGGGAATTGAAATTGATTTGCAAATAATAAGAACCTATATTTATAGGATAATTAGTTGAAACCCTAGAGATTCAAGTTTTGGAATTCTGATAACCCAAACAGATATGATTTCGTATCCCCTTATTACAAATATTGTATTCGATTTTAATTTTTTATCCATTTTTTTATTTGTCGATTATGTTACGAAAAATAGATCTATTCCATGAATTAAATGTCTTTAACTAGGCAAACAAATCACATAAAATTTATTTTTTTTTAATATGATTCCAACTTGAAATATCAGAATTATTCAATATTGAATAAAACTGGATGTAATGTATTTTCTTTGTTTAGATTTCTAATTTCTTTGTACATTTTTTATTGGTTGATTTTAGAGTTAAAAAACCAATCTCCTGCATTTTCCATAATTTAAATATCTTTAATTAGGCAAACAAATCGTATGAACTCTGATGTTTTTTTTAAATATGATATGAACTTGAAATCTCATAATTATTCAATCTTGAATAAGAATCCGATATACTGTATTTTCTTTGTTTTGGATTATAGTTTCATACATTTCTTATTGTTTGATTTTATTTTTAAAAAATTGATATGCTGCATTTTTCATAAATTTAATGTCTTTAATTAGGCAAACAAATCGTATGAAATCAAAAATCTGATTTAATATATTCCCTTTGTTTAGGATTCTAATTCTCCAAGTAAACCGAATTAAATCAACTACCGATTTTTTAAAACAAAATTATTGTAGAAGATACCAGATTTCTTATAGTTTAATTATGGAAGGAGAATAATATTTGATCAAATTTATATGCTTTAATATTTTTATTATTTTTGCTGAATTGATTATATTTGTCTGTAATTTATTTAAGTTTGATGTTTTGCTTTGTTTATTTGGATCCATATTTTTTCTTAAGACCTCTAATTTAATTATTTTCATGCTTTATTTCTTTATTCGGGACATGTAATTAAACTTATTTTTATAGTTGCTATTATTATTCTTGCTTTATCTGTTATTTCAATTTAAAATACCAAAAAATACAATTTATCTCTAATCTAAATCTGAATATTTGACTATTATATAAACTAATTTTATCATTGTAATCATTAATTAAATGATATAAAAAATGATTTTAAAACATAGTAAACGCGCGCGAACACACACACACACACACACACACACACACACATATATATATATATATATTATATATATATATATATAATTTTAAAATTGTGAGTTTTGGGCAGTTAAAAATTCAATTTATGTGGCTCACAAAAATTAAAATTCTGATACTTCAAAAACCAAAATTAACTTTTTAAAAATCTGAATTCAGAGCTTTAAAAAATCAAAAAATCTTGGTTCACAAATTGGAAAATTTAAGCAATTATATCCTAATTTTTAGCCATAATATCCGAAATTCAGCTACTTGAAAATTCAAAATTCTTTAAAACCCACACGACTGCATTTTTGAAACATATATTGAAAAGTCAACAATTATGTGCTATGAGATTTAAATTAAAAAAAATTGAAAAAGTCAACAATTGTGTGCTGTGAGATTTAAATAAATAAAAACAAAAGTTAAAATTCAACAATTGTGCCTTGCGGCAAAAGAATTTCTTTTTTGAGAAAAGAAAATACTTTTGGAGGAACTAAAACAATTGTCTCATATAACCTGTACTATTATTATATACTAGTATTGTACTCGTGCGTTGCACGATAATTTTTTATTTTATTTTATTTAAATAAAAGGAATTATTTAAAATGTATTAAAATATTTAAATAAGTAATTGTATATATGTATACTTAAGTTATATATATCTCTCCGTGTGTATGTATATTTTGTTAAGAATCATCACTGGTTCTCACACCAGAGATGGTTTTACCATAACTGCTCCCTATATATAAATCATCTAAATATTATTTAATGATCGAATAGTATTCAAAATGATATAACCTAATTCGTAAAAGGATTGTTATTAGACGAAATATACTTTACAAATTGTGATAAATTTCCTTATACACAACATTTGTAGTTTTGTTAACATGTTTATTCTCATCATCGTCGATCAATATTTGTAAACCTATACGATTGGTCACCCTTGAACATATAACTGACTATGGCTGAAAACAGGCTTTTTCAGGAAAATTCCAACGTGAGAGAGATATTGTCCTTGAAATTTTGTTGATCATCATAGCATATGACACGATCAGAGGAAATTGTCATCGTTGGAACTTGAAAGGGAACCTCGAATTGGATGGTGTGACAGTCATTCTAAGGATTAACAACAATTCACTTTCATTGCTTCCTTGAGAAATATTAGCCTATACAATATGACCGTCAAGTAAACAACTAACATTACACAACACAAGAGAATGATCGATATTTCTCAACAACATGAGTGAAATTCTAATTTTTAGTTTTAGCTCATAGAGGCAATCCATAACATTTAATGGTATTTAGAAACTCTAGTGAGTAAACGTCCTACAATATGTCAATGTTTGAGTCATATTTGCATGCATTATCAGAGCTAAGATATACTTCATATTCCCCCTTTAATTTTATGACATCATATATTTATTAATCAAATCGACGGCATCAAGTGTTGGGGAAAGAATAGCCCGACTCTCCAAATAAGCGAAACATTCAGCAGTTTTTCCAAACTGTGGATATGTGCTCGCCACAATTGACAGAACATGGTCTCCAGCATCTTTCAATAATAGATAACTTAGATTTCAATTTAAACGGTACCATCATTTGGTCCTCCAACTATTACATCTCCTATACTATTTATCAAGTTAAAAATATTCTTTAACTTGATACAATTGGGATCTGCATTGTGATTTTGCAGCACCACATTCTTGGTCTACTTCAAAACTATGTAATGAGTCCATAAATGCAAATATTTGATCACTGTGTGAACTATGTCTGGTCTAGTACTTTTTGGAATAACCGACAAAATTTGATGAAAATCTCTACCAAGAATTATTATTTTGTTACCGAATGGAAGATGTGTATTAGAATTATTTTGCAATGTTATCACATTTTTCAATATTTTGTCCAGAGTTTCAAAATAATGGTTATGCATCATTGGAGTTTCGTCCCAAATAATGAGATGCGCATCCACCATTAATTTTGAAAGTGGAGTACCAGTAATGATCGAAATCTTAGTGGATATTAAAAGTAACCCTAAATCTAGAATGCCCATTTCTTCCTTTCGAATAAGAAGAAAAGTTATGTCATTAGATATCACATTAAGAAAACTTCCACTATTAGATTTAACAGTTGTAAAAAGCATCGTTTGTATCTATAGATGAGAAATACACCACTCTTGGTTAAATATATTGCATCCATTACTTTATCAATTTTGGCAAAATATAGTAAATTCGTACTAATGAAAACAAGTCTACTTTTCTAGGTGTTTATTCTTTTGTTTTTTAGTACTAATTTTTTTTTTTAGGAAACTAAACATAAGACAAACTCATTATCATTATCATTATACAATACATTATGCTCTTCTGTAAGATAAAAACTCAAACACATGATAGGTGGAGTTTTATACTGAATCTCATAAACTAATATTCACCACGCCGCTTTGCGTGGAAAAATGTAATGACAATCATAATACATGTTGATCTCATCAATATTTTTATCCTCTACATCCTCACATTTGTTCTGATAGGGAACCTATAGTTATATTTATTACCCTATTTAAACAAATACTTTATAAATTTAAATTGGTTACACTATTTAGCATATAAATAAGCTACACAATTCAGTATAGAAAAAAATTTATGTGAAACGACCTCTAGTGAACGCTAGTAAATGTCGTGGGCAAGACAACATGAGTACCAGCCATTTGCCTCACCTCATAACACTACATCAACAATCCTACTGTAAATCTCACTTCATAATTTTTTTGATGAGTTATAATGTACCACAATTTTGAATATTCAATAATTGTATATGCATAAATTATAAATTTTTGTATGAGTCGCCGACTATATAGAATAGTGAGTACCTCTGTGCCTCTTTTCATGCAATCGGTGAGAAAAGAACTCCATCTGACTCACATATTGTTTACCCTTGCCTTTAGGTTTTATAGGTTCAGAAAAGATATGTCTTCCCTGTGGTTGTCTTCGCCACATGGAAATAGTAATGGATAGTGTAGAGTAACATACAAAGGATGCAACTCGTTGATACGTTTCAAATTACCAGATCTCTTTTCTACTGGAATTCTCTTGCTATCACTTTGTGGATCAATATCACCAACAACTAATAGACAATTAGTTGATATTTTTACGATTAAATTATAGTTGATGCCACAATGTTCATTCCACTCGATGCTGGTTTGGCACTTGTATTATTTTGCATGATTACTGAGATAGTAACGAATACATTATTTTAAGAAATCAATACAAATCAAAAGTACTGAATCGTAATAATATTTGATAAATAACATGTTGATAACTAATTAAACAAATACTACATTGTATTGCATTGTGCAGTCTTGCATATTTTAATTAAAAAAGTGGTAAATTTATTTTTGAGAAAAAGTGACGAATTTGATATTGTTGGACTCATAATAAAAATAAAATAACACACACACACACACACACAAGGTTTGACCATGTAATCCTTTTCAACTTAGTGATTACATTAATCACATCTTATTTCTATTTATTACTATTTTTTTATTGTTGTGAAACATTGAGATTCTTACAATATATTATTAGAATTTTAAAGCATTAAAGTAATGGTTTTTTCATTGTAAGATATTAGTATTGTTGTTGTAAAGTATTAGGAACTTTAGAGTAAGTATTAATGGTATTGTTGTAAACACGAAGTTATTCTTTAATAAAGAATATCATTAAAATAGTGAAATGCTAGTTTCTCCGCTATAAGGTAATAGTTTTGCTATTGTGAAATATTATGTTTTTTGTTGTTTTTTTTTATGTTTTGATTACACTATAAGGGGTTCGTGGCAATTCTTGATTTAAGCATTGAAGATAGTAGATTGATATTATGTGTAGTTGTAAAATGTGTGCAGTACTAGTGTTATGATGATATTTTATGTCCTCACTGAGATGGTTTACTGCTCATGTTCTTGAGGGTATTATGGTTGATTTAGTGAGTAATGTTAATCATGCTATTGTTATGCGGTTTTAGTGTTTTAAAAT